>JZLH01S0006208.1:18090-34418 GCA_001188425.1 Eucidaris tribuloides | reverse complement strand
GTGTGTGTGTGTGTGTGTGTGTGTGTGTGTGTGTGTGTGTGTGTGTGTGTGTGTGTGTGTGTGTGTGTGTGTGTGGGTGGGTGTGTGGGTGTTTGTGTGTAGGTCTACGCACAAGTTTATTTACGACAAAATGGAAATACGCTACAATTTTAGTTGTACTACCTTATAACTGTAATCATGTATCCCTATAACTGATGGAGTTGTAAACATTTAATGAGCTCAAAAGCAGAGTCTGATTCTTTGATACTTAAATCTAATTAATCCTGGCATTTCTGTCACCCAGCATAAGTTGGTGGTGGTGCGAGGTACTTTGTATCGACTGGAGCATTCCATCTCGCAAAGTCACACCTTTTGTTTATAATACATGTATATCAATGAATTACATTGTATACTCTCGACGTCACTATTCGAATTCGATAATTTGTTTACTTCATACAACACGCAGTTTCTAAAGTTTTCATCAGGCAAGCCCAAAATTAATAACAGTGCACAAATATATATAAGGATCATCATTCTGATTTCTGGAACAGCCTCCCGAATAATAATAGGCTTGCACCACACTTTAAATCCAATTCAAATCTGAAATGAAAAAAAAAAATGAATTATTGTCAAAATACTTACTAAACTTAACCGTATTAAGAGTAATGTACATGTAATACCCATCTAAACTCATAACTACAGGGGAGCCCCTTTATTTTCATGTGTAATATACCCTACACTTCACAAACCAGACACACACAAGTACACACAAGCAGGGAGGGCGCCAGGGTAGAATATTAGGAGCCAAACTAAAGCCAAAACCAAATTACAAGCCAAGCATCATCCGATGAGCGTGGGGCAATGGGCCGACGACAACCAAAACCATTTTTTGTCCGCCAAATTTGTTTTACCTGCCAAATTACAAGCCAATGGGGGGGGGGAGGAGAGAAATTGTCAAAGACGGTAAAATCCCCTTTATTTTCATTACTTTAAAAAATAGGAGGCGACCGCCACCTGCCCCCTGTGGTGCCGCCTATGCACAGAGGTTCTCATACACATGCTCACTCTGAAATCATATGAATATAAACATAGTCATAATTTTATATACACACCCACAAACAAACCATGCACAGCCATACACCTGCTTTCACCTATCTTCACTACTTTTCGTTTTCCATAGAATGAACACAAAAGAATATGTGTAAGCTGGCAGGATCCCCAGACTTCCTTTTCTGGGGTCACCGTCAAAACAAGCTCTCCCTTGAGATGATAGCCTTCTGGGTTTTATTTGATTTGCTTTTTTGATAATGAGGGATTATTGATTATATTTGTATACTTTGTATTAAATATTAATTACCGAGAACAGTTTTCACCACATATTGAGCATTGCATATTTTTTTTTGAAATTGTGAATCTCGTTCATATTTTGTATCATTATGTTGTTTGATTCAAACAATTTAAATGCTTTAATGGCTAAATGGAAATTAGAAGTTCATGATTTGATACATTTATTTGTTATAGCAAACCAACAAGACTATTTTAGCACTATAGTTTTCAAAATTTTTAATGTCAACTTATCTTTTGATGAATTTATCCTAATAGAAGGTTAGTTTTTGAAAAATAGAAAATCAATTATTTTGAAGTGTTTGATTGTTTATACTAATTGGTACTTTATATCGCATATCTTCTTTCTCAAAACAAAAACTTAATTTACAATCGTTTGTGTATTGAAAAAGATGTTTATATAAAAAGTCATGTATTTTTGTTAATACCGCCATTAAAGAAAATGAGATATGTTCTGTTTAGTTAAGTGTAATATAATTTCTGAAACTCAGATGATAAAATAAATCAAATCGAACACTCATTTGCCTATATGCAATAATCAGTATTGTGGAACTTAAAGTGCAAGTTTAGTTTTGGTGATTTTTGGTTATTTGAAAGATTTATGTCCAAAGGTCATATCACACAAATAACAGATTCTGAATGTCTTTCGTTTTTTTTAAATTAATCAATGAAAAATCAAAGTCTGATCGTTCTGCTGAGGTATAATTCAGATAACCTTAACACCTTATAAACCCTTTGGGTGCTATACTGTAAAATATAGTCGAAAATCTCGGGTCCCCCCCCCGAGATCTTTCATTAATTAATTTAAAAAGTGAAGATATTCAGAATCTGTTAATGATGTGATATGACCTTTGGGCATAAAGCTTTAAAAAAAGAAAAAAAAACCCTGCCAAGACGCAAAAATTTGCAAAGTTATGCTCTCATTGAAACTATGTGTATGGAATGAAACCACACGTGATTTATGCATCCGGTGTACTTTAAATTTAATTAAACTACAATTTTGTTCAGGGCTTCATTTTTTATACCTTATTAGAGACACTAAAACCAATGAGAATTTTGTAGCTTGACCCCTTTTTTTTTAAATCGGCAAACATTGTTCATGCGATTATTGTTAAACTATGCCTTTAACAATTTTGTCCGAGAAATGTTTATGTACATGACGTACAGGATTATCAATATTGAAGTCAGAAATTCCGGCTCGTAGAAGCATTTAGAGTGTCTATGCATGCGTGTGTGTGTGGGGGGATGTGTGTATGTGGGGGGAATGTGTATGTGCGTGTGGGGGATGTGTGTGTGTGTGTGTGTGTGTGTGTGTGTGTGTGTGTGTGTGTGTGTGTGTGTGTGTGTGTGTGTTTGTGTGTGTGTGCACGCGCGCGCGCTTATTTGAACATACATTATGATCAACCCCTCAGGACAGCAATACAATACAATATTGGCATTTATATAGTGCTCTTACTATGATTAAACATGTATCACAGCGTCTTTACAACTAAATAGAACAATTATCTAATTAAACAAGTAAACAAATAATTAAATACAACAATTAACTAATTAAATAAGTAGACAAACAAAAATGGAAATTACAAATAAACACAGCAAAAATACGTTAATTATCAAACAGATAATTAACGTAATCATCCCGTACGTACGACGTACGTACTACCGTACCTACGTCGTAGTAGTAGTGTGTTGTTGTGTGTGTGTGTGTGTGTGTGTGTGTGTGTGTGTGTGTGTGTGTGTGTGTGTGTGTGTGTGTGTGTGTGTGTGTGTGTGTGTGTGTGTGTGTGTGTGTGCGTGTGTAAGAGTGTATGTATGTGTGTGTAACTGTTCATTAAACATCAAGAAAACCATGTTGAAGGGGAGGGTATTACTTGTAAAATGTGGTAGGAAGATTTTCTTTTTGAGGGAGGGAGAATGAACACAGACAAACTGAAAATAAGAGGAAATGGAAGAGGTTTCACTATTCAAGGGGTAATTTTGATTTTCACCTTCGAAAATGTACATTTCTATTTAGGCATTTTCAAACCCAAAAATGTGTAGTATGGCTGCAGTTGTGTTTTCAGACGGTATTTGAGGGTAGGGTGGGGATGGGATAATTTATGGATGACATTATAAATTACCCAGTACCCTATACCAAAATTGAGGAGGGTCTCGGAGGGGTTTAGAAAATGTCAAATTTTTGCCTTTCAAAATCACGGAACGCATAATATCAGCATTGGCGGCAGTAAGCAAAAAAGGTCGAGAAAAATTATTTAAAATATATTAAGAAATCTAAAATGACAAACGAATACAAAATTTCATTATATTTTCACTCTTTATTTAACTAATTAATCCCTATAATATATGTTATTGTAAAACAAGAGTAATATCTGGAGTAACATGAGTGCTATACACAAAAATAGGATAGATGGGAAAATATAGTACGATGATTTTATTCAATAACACACTTACAAAAATATGTTCATCTTTGAGGGGGAACTTTTACTGGTGCTACTGTGCATATTGCAGACCAATTTTACACCGCAATCAGCTTTAAAGGTAGAAAGGTGCAAAATTACACAGGTAATGGTACTTCCAGTGTGACATCGGTCTGCACCTATTTTCTTAGTGTGCACAATTATTTCAGTTTACAGAAATATCTTCATATATCGCAGAAATAAATTCAGTACATTTTGCTATAACTAGTGATTATCTTATTCTAGGGCAAGATTGAATACAAACACTTCTTTGAAGCTTTTAACTGAAAATTAAGTATAAAGGCAAATTGCAAATTGCAAATTGTCAGAGAAATTGTCACACATACGTTGAAGGGTTGCAGGGATCTGCCGGGATGTGAAATACCCGTGGCAGGTTCAGCAGGTACAGAATTGACCATGCCTACTGCAAACCTTATCATCGCCCAAATACCACCAGAAACATTGATCATCGCAACATTTTTATCAATTAAACTAACATCCCACTGTAAAAAACAACAACACCTTTATATACTGTTATAACCTTTTCAATTCTTCCATTCTCACCAACAGACTTAGAATTAAGTTTATATACAGATATCATCAGCCATTTAAAGAAGAAGTGTATAGTTGTAGGTAACTTCTGAAAGTAGGCATAGGCATAGACTGGGGATAACAACAAAAATCAAACTGTTTATAAAATACATAATTTCATGCCTGGACCCACTCCCCGCTAAAAAAAAGACAAAATAAATTAAAAAAAAATCAAAATTTCATGAGCAATGTAGTCCTTAGCAAGCGCAAATCAAATCCGTTGACAGAGACACACACAGAGGGTGGCGTTAATCTGACGGGACGTTGTTCATCCGGGGACAGAATACCTGAAACGAAAAATGATAAGACAGTGATAATGGTTTTAAAGACATGACGTAACCATAGACAGAAGGAAACTATTCTGCCATTTTTTTGGTATATTGCACGTGCATAAACGGATGTCCTTAACAGACCTATATCTGCTTAAAGGTCCACTGGAAAGGAAAAGGAATATCGTCCTCTTTTGGCTCAAATGATAAAAAAAATCGGGCACCTACGTTTCCCCACAAATACGTGTAAGTAGTTTCTTGTGTGATACCCTTCTCCACAAATGCGTTAATTTAGTTTGAAACTTAATTCTTATCCTCTATCTCTACGAATGAATTGTCTTTGTTGACACTGGACCTCTAATCAGAAGATTATTTTTCAACTTTACATTGCTCACGTTTTCACAGATTTTACGTTTTTAAGCATAGTAATATATTATTTTAATGTATTAAAGTTATTATCAATGGATCGGATTGAATGGTTTTGACACAACAAACACCCAGATGGCTGATGGGTGTTGAATTTACATGATAACAAAATAAAGTATGATAAATATATGTGCAGAATGGAATAATAATAGTTATACTTACAACGTGAAAATAACAAATGCATGGCGTAACATTAAAGCACATAAAATTAACACACAAGTACATAAGTCTGATGTGTCTTATTAGAGTCACGGGTACAATGATATTAGACATTGCGATATTAATTATGTTTTATATCTCGAGTATTTGATAAATTGGTATATTTTCAATATTATAATTGTTTGGCCATAATTGAACAATATGATTCTATTGCATTATATCCTGTATTGTGTCCTTATTTGTCATCTCCAGAAAAGAAAAGTATAGCGTGTCTCATAGGCGTACGCAGGATTTTGCCAAGGGGGTGTTCATCCGCGGCAAATCCTAGATTAAACATTTTTCCCGGTCACGCCAGCCTCCGAAAACTCGCTCAGCGGGGGGGGGGGGGGGGGTGTTACGAATTTTTTCCAAGATCCAAAGAAAAATCAATTTTTCACATTTTTAAACACCCCCTTTTGACGAAAAAAGGGGGTGATATCGTGAAAAAAGGCGGGTGATTACGGGTGAAGGGGGGGAGGTTGTTGTTTGGGGGTGTTAACACCCCCTTTTGGCAAAAGGGGGTGTTTGAACACCCCAAACACCCCCTGCGTACGCGTATGGTGTGTATAAAAAAAGTGCAAGTGACAAACGCCCTCGTGGAAATTAGAAAATACTGTTGTGACGTAATTGCTACATTAACGTCAAGGACACAGTCTTAGCTTTCAAATACCGTTTGTTCTGCTCAATTTACTTGTTTTAATCTCGAGATCTGTATAGTTAACCACGAAAGGATAAAATCACAGTTGTGCTACTGTTGCTAAGGCTGTATGAGACACCATCAAGTTTATCAGGAATTCCTTCATGAAAATCCTTTGTGTCACCTTTTTTTTATAGAAAATTCAGTGGAATGTTATGTACAAATACCTGTACAGTACAGTTAATAAAAGAACATTCCTTTGTAGGTTTAGAAATAATTTCGGAACAATTGCTCAGTATGTAATTGTATTGATCTTGAAAGTGTGGTGCTATCATGTATCATGTACAGTTGTACAGTCCTCTTTCTGAGTAAAAGTGGCACAATTCTGATTTTACCCTTTCGTCGTTTAATTAACATACCTTGGAATTAAAACAAGCAAATTGAACGGAACAAACAGCATTTGAAAGCTACGCATCTGCCTTTGACATTAATGTAAGAATCATTTTCTAATTCTTAAAGAGGATGCATTTACTTGCACACTTTTTATTGAGACATGCAGTACAGCGTGCGTGTCTCTGCAATCTTGGGAATCTGGAACTTTTTCTTAAAGTGAATATAACAATAGGCCTACGACATCATGGTAAAATTCATATATTTTTTTAATGGTGGGGATTATATCTCAAGAATGATATTGCCTCATTCATAGTCCTTGTAGAATAATCGTATATTTCACTTATACAATGTGGACATGACAATGTATGACCATGGAGCCGCTCAACGGTAAAATGTGCACATGCGCAGTTGGCATGAACAGCGTCATCGACGACAGGATGTTGCATTGGTAGTTGGTCCAATAGTCCAGTTTACTTATGTATTTCAATTTATGGATGTTTCTTCCTTTGGTGCCTAGTAAGGAGTTATTTAATAAGCCACTTTATATTGAATACAACTCAGAACTTGGAATACTACTTGCCTACATTACTTGTTGCTACGTCGGGCAAGCATCGGGTAGTCTCTCCGGCTGTTAGGGACAACCTTTGTTTGAAATGTATGCATAAACTTTGAATATATTATTTAACTAATCTATTGGTATATTATTCGAAGATACGGCCATTTAAGTTTTCAAATTGATGGATGTTTTCTCTTCCGAAAACTATAGTGATGAGATATTTCTTTCACTTGTTCTTATAAATACATGAAGAGTTTGTTAACAAAAACAGATAAACGCCATTTTTATGAAATCGAAACTACACACAATCAGAAATAGCTAACAGTCGGTGTTGTTTAATGATGAAATCACTTTAGCGGAAAACACATCCTAATAGTAGAGCAGATAAGAGCGCTTTTTGGGCAGAATTGTGCAAATTGTGATACAAGCACCAAATTTGGCACGGGAGTTTCTAAGGGTCTACTAAGCAAATCTATCCGACGTGCCATTTGAAAATCCAAGATGGCTGCCATTTTCCAAGATGGCTGCCAAAATGAGCTTTCGGAGTCATATTTTCTACTGAAAACCATGTACGTATCCAAATTATATGATCTTGGTATCTATTTATATGTTTTATAGGTTGCTGAATTCATTTTTGCAGCTTTGAATAGCTGCTTTGTACCATAAATGGCCAAAAACATATATGGCAGCCATTTTCTAAGATGGCCGCCAAAACGAGCTTTCGGAGCCTACTTTCCTATAGGAAACCATGTACCTATCCAAATTATATGATCTTGGTGTCCATTTATATGTTTTACAGGTTGCTGAATTCATTTCTGCAGCTTTCAATAGCCCTATTGTACCATAAATTGCCAAAAACGTTCATGACGGCCGTGTTCCAAGATGGCCGCCAAGATCAGCTTTTGAAGCCTTATTTTAAAATAGAATGCCATGTACTTATCCAAATCATATGATCTTGATGTACATGTTTCACAGGTTGATGAAGTACGATTTTGCAGCTTTCAATAGCCTTAGTAATTGGGTCTAGTATTCATGTGAATAGCGTGCTGCAGCCTGTAAAATGTACTTCATGGGCAAGTATCTGTAACTTTTTAATCTGTATTAATACAAATTTTAATGAAGATGACGATAATGATGATGACTATGATGATGATGATGATGATGATGATGATAATAATGACAAAGAAACATTTCTGTATAGCATATAACCCCTAGGCATATAATTGCACATTTATAAGCGCTAAGCTCCAATTTGCATTTTAATTTGCACTTCATCCTTTTCTTCCCCTACCCCTCTATTTTTCCTAAAGGCTGTCCAGACCATCCTTGCTATAAGTACATGGCCCCCAAATCTCATTTTTTAAAATAATTTTATCTCCCTTACCATATTCGTTTTTGAACAACTCCAGCATTGGTTCACATCCGTACATAACCACGAAATTTACATAACTGGTCAGTACCCTGATCCTTATTCTATTGCTTAATTTTCCGTTCCTTGGAATGTAGATTAACTTAACTTTGTGAAAATGCATTCTGCCATGGCGATAATTTTCCTGACTTGTCTATCCACCTAGCATCTTCACTGATTCTGACCCCAGCTCAAGTACTTGAAGGAAGAAACCTGCCTTTGAATTTGATCTTCTACTTGCAACACACATTTAAAGGACTTTCCTTCTTAGAAATCATTATCTATCTGCAATTGATAGTTAAACCTTTTCTTCTCTCACTTTCCACAACCAGTACACTGTACCTCAAGAGGTCTCTAAAGATTAATCTCTCTTGTATCTTCCAAAAAGCACTGCGTCATCAGCACATCTAATATTTGTTATATTGTATCCTCCAACAGCATTCCTGGCTCCAGCGTCTTTAAAAAAGCTGAGCTTTTCTGGTCCAAATTCAGGTCTTTTTCTTTGGCTTGCTCTCAGCAGAAGAACCCGAAGAATTATACTTGTAACATAACTCATGCGACAGATCGTTCAGTGTTGTCCACATTCACGTTAGTCAACAGCATCTGATTTCTTGAGAAAAGCAATGGAGATAAATCTACTAAAATCCTTTGGATATTTCCCATCTTTATATATATTCTTTATGACGTTGATTAATTATAGAAGCTATGATCCATGAAAACGACCAAGAGAATCAACATGCAAAACTGCTCAATGATGGGAAGTTGCTTGGCAAACTGAGTGCTGGAGATGTACCAGCCCAGGAACATAATATTCCATGATGGATGTCCAGAAGATGCTGTACCACCATCGCCTCTTTAGTTCCTTAGCATGGAACAGATATCAAGTCACAACTACAACATGTTGTATCCAAGTCAGATCTTGCTATGACCCTGTTACTACATTACAACTGATTTTGGCCAAGTCCATGGGCATCCCAAGTATCAAGTAACGTCATTTACTATGTCTGAAGGGTTGTCTGTATTTTGCCAAAACAAGGGAGAGAAAGCTCATTGATATATACTCCATGAGAATAGAATCAGCAACTTGTATGATTATCTGCCCACCAGTGTGAAAAAAAAATGTGATTAAGACCAGATGAGGAATGAGGGGCAATCAAAATCAGGGGAGATTCCAGGGTAAAGAAGTTCTGAACTACGTGAAGTATTTGTGCCAATGTCAAACCAGAGTTCATATACAATATGATCGGCAACCCGCTCAATCCAGTCCCACATGAACAAAGAGTATACCTGGCTGGAAGAGGTGTCCGTGTGTAGATGATAGTCTGAGTACCCTATCATGCAACACACTTAAGGGAAGACAACTTTTTGAGCACTGCATTACTGCTACATGTAACCAGAGACCAGGCTCACTCTGTTGCAACCATTAAACATACTATGTAAGATTTTCAATACATTTGCTTTCTTAAATCTAGATCTAACACCAGTCACAACAGCCAATAAACCACTGTTTGCAAATATTAAATAAATGCAACGCAGTGGTCCTGGTAGTATTAAAGTTAAAAGTTGCAGATGTGGAGGACATTTTTGCAAGGTGCATTAACCTTAAGGCTACTGATTAACAGCTCACATTTTACATGGACCCAAGACTTAGATATTACAGGCATAGTATAATGGATCAATTGTGTCCTAGTTTCTATTCAGAAAGAAACTACATGTATTTATATGTTTATCAGTGTACAATGTTCTCATGCAGAATTATACAATTGAAGTGCACTTTATCATAGATCCCAAGTAGAGATATCTCGGCATAGACTCCAACGTATTAACTGCATTCTTTCAGTGTTTAAGTGTTTATGTTTCAGAGTGATATCATTTATTTCTCAAGTTCAGTATTTATGCTCGTTGATGTCCAGAATTGTTAAGTTGAAAGAGTTATATGTAGCCTAATACAAGGGCTCATTAAACGTTTTACCGTAAAATGATGTGTTTTTATCATTTCATCCAAAATATACATTTTCTGTCATTTATTGTGTGATAAGGCTATTGAAAGTTACGAAGAAAATGAATTCGGCAACGTGTAAAACAAACAAATAAACAACAAGGTCATATGATCTGTAGGTAAATAGGCCCCAAAAGCCCATTTCGGCAGCCATCTTGGAAAATGGCCACCATATATGTTTTTGGCCATTTATGGTACAATAATGGTATTGAAACCTGCAAAAAGAAACATGAATTCAGTAACCTGTAAAACATACAAATGAACACTAAGATCATATGATTTGGATAAGTACATGATTTTCTATTAGAAAATAGGCCCCAAAAGCTACTTTGGCAGCCATCTTGGAAAATGGCCGTCATATACGTTTTTGGCCATTTATGGTACAATAAGGCTATTGAAAGCTGCAAAAATTAATTCAGCAGCCTGTTAAACATATAAATGGACACCAAGATCATATAATTTGGATAAGTACATGGTTTCCTATAGGAAAATAGGCTCCAAGAGCTATTTTGGCGGCCATCTTGGAAAATGGCCGTCATATAGGTTTTTAGCCATTTATGGTAAAATAAGGCTGTTGAAAGCTGCAAAAATGAATCCAGCAACCTGTAAAATATACAACTAAACACTAGGATTATATGATTTGGATGAGTACATAGTTTTCTACAGGAAAATAGGCCCCAAAAGCTCATTTTGGCGGCCATCTTGGAAAATGGCCGCCATATTGGATTTTCAAATGGCACGTCGGATAGATTTGCTTAGTAGACCCTTAGAAACCCTTATGCCAAATTTGGTGCTTGTATCACAATTTGTACGATTTTTCCATTATCCGCCCTACTATAACCTGGAATATTTTGATCCAAAATGTGTGTTTTGTCGCAAAAACCGATAAGTCCACTTCTCGTTTTGTCGCAAAAAAGTCCATTCCAGCCAATCAACGCATGGTATTTGTGTCAGGTGATCTCAAAATGGCGGTCAAGAGAACCATTTTAAATCAGGATTTTTATGGTCTTATTTCATGTGAAATTTTGCGCTCATTCCAAAGAAAAATCAAACAGTTTTATTGATACTTCTTATGAATGAAGTTCTAGTTATTTTGGCAATTTTGGGTTAAAAGTACCAATTTTCGGTAAATCAAAAAAAAATTGAATGAATATGTTTTGGCAGACCTATTTAATTTAAAGTGATAGGCTAACATTGTGGAGCTTCAATTAAAAAAAATTGTCAAACTTTGATATCTGAGCTACATAGTAATGTTCAAATGGACAAATAAACATCCCAGAATACAAAAGTTTGGAAAGTTATGCTGCCACTGAGAAGATATGAATGAATAAACAATTAATACTCGTTGCGAGTACAAAATAGCCTAGATCTACACACAGTTAGTCTATGGGAAGAAATGGGCAGGTGAATCCGGTCAATTTACGATTTTCACTTTTTTAAAGCACTAAATAATCATTTTGAAATACAATTTTTTCAGGGCTTCATTTTTAGACCTTATTAAAGACACTTAGAGCATGGAGGATTATGTAGCTCACATTTTTTTTTCAATTGTGGTAAACGTTAGCCAGTGGCTTTAAATTATGCGCTGAATCCATGAAAAATAGCTTTTAATAACCTTCCTTATACCGTTTCAAACATTTGAATTTCTTTTGGGGAGAAGATTAGAATTTCTGTCATTTTCGGTAAAAATAAGAATTTCAATAAAAAAAATCAGACAGTTTCGAAAA
This sequence comes from Eucidaris tribuloides, assembly GCA_001188425.1. Classification (NCBI taxonomy): domain Eukaryota; kingdom Metazoa; phylum Echinodermata; class Echinoidea; order Cidaroida; family Cidaridae; genus Eucidaris; species Eucidaris tribuloides. Next base: position 22,435 of record JZLH01S0006208.1, on the reverse strand, counting down.
GCGCATTAAACTTATCAAACTGCACTAAATTCAGAAGAAATGCTCATATTAACCACATTTGAAACACCTTGAAATAAGGGTCAATTTTAGTAAAAATATGAATTTTATCATTTTGGGTCAACTAAAAAAAAACATTCTACACCATCGGCAGTAGCACAATATATCGGCTTTGCGACAAAACGAGTAGTGGACTTATCAGCTTTTGCGGCAAAACACATTAAAAAAAAGTACAAAAATTTACACTTTCCCCTTGATGTAGATTTCTGAAAATTGGACATTCTGTTATTTAGCTAACTCTTCTTAATAATTGAACTTTACACAATGAGGATGTCATGCCAAAGTAATTCCCCCCCAAAAAATCGTTTTAAAAGAAATTGACCCATAATGGACTTATCGGTTTTTGCGAACAAACTCTTCAAATTTTCAATACCAAAATGAAACTTGCATATACGTTGTTGCCATGTCCAGCAAATCTCGGTCAAGCCTCCGGCAAACTATCAGATTTTCAAGAGTAGCATTTGTCAGAAAGGCATGCATAAAATGTGCATGTATTATGAAATTAGTCTCTTACCAAGACATTGAGAAGTTGTTCTTGACTTTGGCCCGACGAAGTACGACACATCAGGACCCTTCGGTGGTCGGCGATATTAGGTATGAATGTGAGCTCACTGACCGTGTCTGTCAGGCGTGGGTTAGCGTTATCAGATACTGACGAAATGATGCCAGTCGTTATCTGACTTGTTCCGAGAAACCAGGTGATGTCTTGTGGTGGCCCTCCTCCGATAGCCCTGCACGTCGCGTTGTATGTAAATCCCGCTGCGAGAAAATTACGTTCCATGTCTAACTGTAAAGTTACTCCCGGTAGAGCTGAATGGACGTAAGAAACAAATCCATAGAGAATGGTGAGTACAGTGTACGCCATGATTTCCCGGGTATATTTCGCGTCCATTTATTTTAGCAAGTTTGCTTCAATACGGGGATTTCACGAGAGTTTATTTTCGTGATTTCATTATATTTTCATTCACTTTCTACAGAAATATAGGCCTAAGGAAGTGAAAATTTTCGCGTGAGTTAAGTCGCGAAATTCGCGAAAATAAAACCACCGCGAAATGTTCAGCGTACACGTACTTGCAGAGCAACATGACTTTAATATCAGCTGCTTTCAAACCTTCTGTGAACAGATGGTATTCTGAAAATGTCACTATAGGTGTAGTACAGGAGAAAGCAGTTGAAAATAACGGAAAACTTCGTTTTTTTTACAAATCCTCTGCATAAATCCCCAGTGCTGACAAAGTACTAACACAAAAATCAACATGTGGGACAATGTTAATTGTTAATTGTAACAACTGAGGGGAACTTAAATGGAAACTTCACCTGTTCAAGCTGCCACTCCCTCAACTAGAAGTGAATTAGTCCCATATTATAATGCAAATGCAAAAAAATTTCACCTGGAAACACTGAAATGTGGAATTTTGATGAATATTTTTCCATCATCAACCAGTACTATGTATTCTCTTTAGTGGTACCCAAATCTTGAAGTTCCATGATTACTTCCTGGAAAGGTGGTATTTTACAATTATTGACTGAACATGGGTCGTATTTTGTTCAGGCTGCCATTTGTTCGGCACTTTAATATATATTGGTTGGGCTGTTAATGATCAATTTACGGAATTATTTATTTACATTTGATCCATGTACTTATATTTTTATTCATTCATTCATTCATTTGGTTTTTTAAAATTTAGTGATAAACATACATTGAGAATCGTCAACATCCTCTTCATATTTATGACTTTCTTTTCTGTGTAGAACATATTTCATGAAAGGCTTCGTCAATGACAGTGAAAGTTTTTATGATCATGTCCCATGTCACTATTTCGCCGCAAATATCTAGACATTGACGTCAGTCATTCGTGCAATCAATGCATAAAAATATATGATGGATGGGTCAGAAGTCAGATAATCAACTCTAAGGCTCATGGTTATTCTTTACCGACCTGCGTGTTGATGTGCGCTACGACAGTCAGTTATAGGCGAGCGTCAAATTTATGAAATGCCCCAAAATAATGACAAATTAAATTTTGCATATTTTTCCGGCCATACTGAACATTTGATGTGCACGTACACCCCTTCCACAAGTGATAATAGCGGGTTCTGTTTTATTTGGATGTCTGAATGAACTGTAAACCATTTTCTGCATCCTCTACACCTATTATACAATTCTCAAAAATCGACAAACTTGGGATGAAAAGCTAAATGTGGTAATCTTGACACCAGTTTTACTAAGCCACTACGAACAAAATACACAATAGCATCATTATTCAGTTTCATATTTCCCGTGTAACGGATTTGATGGTTTAGGAAGACTTCCAAAAAAAAAAACAACACACACACACACTTGATACCAATGTGTTACTTTGAAGCGGCCTCAGAAAGACAACCACAGTCAGCGAAGAAAAAAGCGTCTCCCATCTCATGAGACAGCAGCAAGGCTGCCACTCGTAGGGGAAATCCCCTACCGTAGGGATTTTGGCCATGCGTTAGGGGTAGGGATACCTACGGGGAAAATGGCCTTCCGTAGGGAAACGTAGGGGATTTGATGATTTGTAGGGGATGTAGGGGTTTGACAATTTTCAGAAATTATTCGTAATTTTTCCAAGGAAATCCTGATTATATTCGCCCATTTTGTCCATCGCCGAGGAAGAAATTGTGATCGATATTTTGCATTTCTAAGGTTATTTTTTAGGAAAACCATACCTTCGTAGGGAAAAGTCGATTTTGTAGAGAAAAACATAGGTCGTTATGGGGAAATATGGTTAAGTAGGCGTAGGGAAAGTGGTGCCGTAGGGGAAATACGCATGCGGCGTAGGGGGAAATCAAAATTTGAAGTGCAGCCCTGGACAGGCAAGTGAGGAGGATGAGCCCCATACTTAAGACAGGATGTGTTCACGTTATTTTTTATTATTCTTTCTCAATTCTTACTTTTGTGGCTGGCCTAAAAGATTCTGTTATGTCACTTTCCTTTATAATGATGTTGAGCGAAGACCGACATCTTTAATTAGTAAGGGTATCATACTTACTGCTATCTCATGGGTGTGGTTACCTTTCTGAGGCCACTTCAAGGTGTAATATTGACACTTTTTGTTTGTTGGAAGCTTTCCAAACCATCAGAACAGTTTTGCGGGAAATATGAAACCGAATTAAACACCCATCCCTATAGGGAGGCAAACAAATGTTAAGTTTTGAGTTCCAGCCCCTCTATCGTGGATGCGCCTGCATTTGATAATCTTTCCGCCCTCGAGAAGAAAGGAGAAAGAATATTCAATGACTTACTTTCAAATCAATTGTCATTTTCCAATAATTACTTCAAGACACATCATTATAAAAAGACCCAACCCAAATTACATGCGTTATAATGTATGTCGCAATATTTTTGTCATGGGAGGGTATACTTTCAAAATCAAACTCCTACCAAAGGTAAAAGATGTATCCACACCGCTACTCTCTGCTTCATCACTCCCTAGTCCAACCACAGTCGTCACGGTGAAAGTGTAGAGAGTGTCAGGTGTCAAGCCCTTGATTATCTCCGAACGTGTGTCGGCATTCAATGTAGCTCTCTCAACGCCATTGACACTGATTTTGAAACCATTATAACTGCCCATAGACGGCGGTTCAAAATTGATACGAACAGATGTACTCGAGTCACCAACCGCGGCCACATTTACAGGTGGATCCGGTGCTGTAAGCAGATAAGATTGATGGTGGAGTTCAAGAGAATGATGGAGATATGTAGTTCATACAGTAATAAACATTAAAATTGCAACACTGAGGTCTGAAACAAGTCGTTTCAGTCTCATTCAAAATGCAGAGAGAATCTATCACCTGAGAAATGCTCTTTTTTGTTTTGAAGTCTAGTTTCATACGGAGTATGACCAACGAAAAAAATACTACTCTCTTTGGAACATGATGTAGATTTAAGATGTGGGTATTTTCATTGTTTTAATATATTTGGCAAAATCTACCATCGGACACCACGATAGTGGTGTCTCCAATATGAAATGAGCAACTAGAGACACTGCGAATCAACGGATATCGAACAAAATCACATATTGACACCTTATATTCTGTAATGTTTGAAAGTTTGAAACTTTAAATTTTGCTGGACATAGTGGTGATTCATTTTTTTTTAAATGCAAAGCACGTCTAGGTGGACATGGATCATCAACAAGTATCATGCACTTAACATTCAGCTAGCATGTGGTGTGTTGAGCACGGGTTCCACTTTAACGACTATTAAAGCGAGCCACAACGATTTGATATCCGTGGAGAAAATCACAATAGGTAG
>JZLH01S0006207.1:0-11511 GCA_001188425.1 Eucidaris tribuloides | reverse complement strand
GGATGCCATAATGTAAAATATAGCTGAAAATGTCGGGGGTAATTAAGAAAATGGCATTTTTGCGAAAAGCTGTCTTAGGGCCACCGCACACTATACGATTTTCCGTCGCACGACTGACCGATTTGCATCCGAAATAAGTCAGCGTGTACGAAATTTCGTACACGCTGACTCATTATTTAATAATGAGCTTTTTTTATTTTTGGATCCAAGTCGGGCAGTCGTGCGACGCAAAATCGCATAGTGTGCGGTGGCCTTTAGTTTCAGGGTAGTAATGAGCTTTTATGTATCCTTTTTTAAAATCAGCAACAACGCTTTTAAATGCCATATTTAACGGCACTACACGATTTCATTTTACTTATGCCTGTCTTCTCATCAGGGGCGGCACCAGGGGTAAAATTGGGGGGGGGGGCAAATATTTCCTTCATGGCCAAATAGCTGAAAAGTCGCTCAACATTTCGGGGAGGGGGGAGGTTGATGGAAAATTTTCTAGCCCCCTCCCAAAAAGTAAATATTTTTGGCCAAAAAGTTTTTCACGACCATGTTGGAGGCCAAATAGCTGAAAAGTCAGTGAAAATCGGGGGGCGGGGGCAAAACTTTTGAACAAAAATAAATCACTGTAATTTTCATTACTGTGAAAACAGTAGGGGCGGTCGCCCCCCCCCCTGCCCCACCGTGGTGCCAGCCCTGCTTCCCATTGAGACATATTGTTCTCTACAGCGGTATAGTGTGACTATGACACAAACACCAGAAAACGGTTGCAAGTCTTTTAACCCTAATCAGCCCGAAAATTTGCCCGTGCATAGAGCCGGACGTAATCTCCAAGATTGCATAGTTAGATTTTTGAAAAAAAATTATCTTCCATTTTTAAGTAATTAATTATGCATATTTATGTTTAAAATCATATTTTTGCTTATAACTCCCTTTAAACAACTCACAGAATGCTAATTTTTGGTGGTAATATTCTTTTTGACATTTCTAACAATTATCTGTCAAAAAAAATGCTGAATCAGAATTAATTTCTTATGTATTTTATTGTTTCATGAATTTCTTATGTATTTCTTTTTTTTGACCTTTTGTTTTTTATTGTTTTTTCGATGAAATTTCTCGGGGACACATTTGCGATCATAAACAGCATAAAATTAGTTAATTTCAATCAGTAAAAGTAAAAATAATCATACATTAATGAATTTGGGCTGAAAACACAATTTGCATTGAAATAACACACGATTTCATGTTTTGAGCGATTTTTGGTGTGACATGCAAGTACGAAAAGTTGCGTAACTCCGGAACCGCGTACCCAGACGTCGCGAATTTGTCTCAAAAGATGCGCAACACTTGAAGGTAAAAAGTCAGCGAGTGACGCGGTCAAACAATTTCGCGCGGCGGAATGGTCGCGAACTTTGTCGGGGGGGGGGGGGCTATTTTAGCCCCCCGCCCCCGGGCCAGATAGGGTTAAAGCTTGAATAATAGTTATCAGTAGGATAACAGCAGCTCCTCCTGCCCCCTCCTCCTCCTCCTCCTCGCTCCTCCTCCTCCTCCTCCTGATCTTCTCGCTCCTGCCTCTTCCTCGGTCCTCCTCCTCTCATCTTCCCTCGCTCCTGCCTGCCTCCTCCTCCTCCTCCTCGCTCCTCCTCCTCTCTCCTCATCTTCCTCCTCCTCCTCCTCCTGCCTCCTCATCTTCTTCCTCCTCCTCTTCGTCCTCTCCTCTCTCCTCATCTTCCTCCTCCTCCTCCTCCTGCCTCCTCCTCATCTTCCCTCCTGCCTGCCTCCTCCTCCTCTTCCTCCTCCTCCTCACTCTTCCTCCTCCTCCTCCTCCTCCTCCTCCTCATCATCTTCTTCCTCCTCCTCCTCCTCTTCCTTCTATTGACAATTGATACCTCAGCCACATTAAAGGGAGAAACGGGTAATCATAAATTAACGAAGAAAGTTAATACATAAAGTTCATCAAACAATGACTACATCCATTCAACTTCTTTGCAGTTGATGGATATGCCTCTGCCCTCCCATCCAATTTTGCACCCAGCAATTAAAAACCCAAGGTATAGTTTTTGTAAATGATGAAAAATGAAATTTGCAGTTATGTTTTTAGATACGCCTATATGATCTATTAATACCCTGAAAATTGCTTGCTCTGAAACTTTGCCATTTTTGAGAAATTGTTGAAAATGTAAAATCTCCAGGGGGGGGGGGTGGGTGCCAGATTTCTCATAGGTAATGTACATACCGCTAGATGCTTTCCTTTAATTCAAACATCATAATTTGTCCTTTTAAACCATTTTCAGTAGGTAGATGTTTTCGGATGTCTATGGTGACAATAGGATACTTTGTGACAGATTGACCAAAACTATACTTGGGCTTTAATGGTCGTGATCATGCACCTCACGAAATTCTATTTACATCACATATTATTATTATTATTATTATTGTTATTATTATATATATTGCGCTTTTCCCGTTAGGCCCAAAGCGCTACACATTAGGCTTTCCTTCTTTACGAGGCAGCATCTATACAACGCGCCATAGAAGGAGCCCGAAGAATGTTGAGAGTGTTGAAATGGCCATCACACCGGCCGGGTTTTCACCCTTCTCTTTTCGATGAAGTGCGTGGGTTCTTTTACGTGCTGAGGTGTTTCTGTCTCAACACGGGACCTCCGGCTTTACGTCCTATCCGAGGGACGAGGTAATGGGGATAAAGTGCCTTACCCAAGGACACAACCGCCATGACGTGGGCTCGAACCACGGACCTCTAGGTCGGAGGCTCGAACCACGGACCAAGGCATTAACCAAGGCATTAACCACGGACCTCTAGGTCGGGAAGCCAAGCTGTTATCCACTACGCCACGACGCCTCCTGAATATCTGAATATCATACATGTGGACTATAACCTCGAAGTCCACGAATTTGTTCAAGCTTCTAAGGCAAGTTGCAGTAAATAATCGAGATAATAATCATACCCAAAAGGGGTTTTTCATAGAAATGATGGACTGGGAATACATCACTCAACCCACTTCAATTAGTAATGAACAAGTCATGAATCTGGAGAAAAATTGACCAAACAATCATTATAACCGTTAATAACCACATTCAAATTGAGCTAAACGGTGTTTTACTCTACCATGTTATAAAAGAAATTAAAAAGTACCCCGATAAATGCAATACACCATTGTAATGACCATCCCAATGCAAACATTCGTCTGTTTGTGTTGTTTTTGTGTTGTTGTTTGAATGTCTGTATTTTTTTACTGTTCTATTTATATTAATTTCATGTAAGTTCATCTCGATAGGCCAATAGCTTTTAACTGATCTCACACGTCCATTTCATATTGTTTGTTTTTATTGCTCAATTTTCCGGTTGTTTATCCCGTATTGTTATTTTGAATGCGATAAATTTTTACATATGTATTTATTACTTTTAAGATATCGTTGGTATAGAACCAGAAGGGCATTAACGCAGAATATGTTGAGAATCAGAAGGGCGCTATCACTATACAAAGTCGATGGCGTTAACGCCCTTCTAGTTGTCAGTGTGTATTGCGCTAACGCCCTTCCAGTTCTATACCGATGATATGTGAAATCAACTAAACTTGAACTTTTATCTTTAACTCTTTACACACTGAATTTATTTTGAGGGGATAATAATGGCAATTGCTCTTTTAACATTTTCTTGAATTTCGCTTTTCCTTTTTGTGGTATTGAAAATAGTATGTTTTTCTATAGATGTTACTTGAGCAAACTAGCTATTTTTTAGTGTCTCCTGTGCAGAAGTGAAGAAAAAACATAATTATTACGATTGGTCAATTTAATTGTACGAATGTGCACAAATGACTCTTTAGCGTGCAAAGGGTTAAAGTTCTAGTGCGCATATTCCTGGCATAGTTCCTAACTTATTACAGCTGTTATTCTCTTTAATCTGATGAATCATACACATCAAATGGCATAATAGCGGTTTATTTATCGTTAGCTTGAACCATTGCCAAAAACACTATACAATGTTTGCGTGCATGAGCTTACGAGTCTGATAAAAATATGAATCAATCATTAACAGCACATATAGACAATATCAAGGATTTTTCTTATTATTACTATACTAGAAAGACAGCTGAATAATGATTCTCTGAAGTACATAAGTTGAATCATAATCTAATTTCATACAGTATTATATACAATAATGTCTGATGTTACCGACAAGTGCCCTGCACGTAGTATCAGTTAATTATGTGGAGGTTTTCATGCGAAAAGAGGATGAATCTAAATTTATCTATCCCGGGTTGCATTTATCATTTTTTCAGAGAATTACTATTAATCACGAAATGTTAATTGACAACCGATAAGTCAATATTTCATTTAAGATACACATGGCGCATTTACTCATGCAGAGGATGATGAATTCCGTAAGCTAGTTTTGATTGTTGTGCTTTTTTACTGTCCTTCCCCTCCAAAAGCACCCCCCCCCCAAAAAAAAATGTATTTATTTGTTTTATTTTTTTTGGGGGGGGGTATATCGATATGCACCCCCTCCAATGCTGAAGACTTGATACTTGATACGTTTAAAAGGCAGTGCAAGGTTCTACAAAACCATTAAACTTAACATAATGATTGTTTTTTTTCCTGGGGGAGATTTTGCTTCCACCCAGGTTGAGTATCTGCTTAAACTTGTATAAGGGTTTGTTATTGTGACAATCCTTGCAATTTCCCTTTAAGAAAAGAGTCACATTACTCACAAAACTCATAATGCAAATAATCCAATTATACAGTTCACTGTATATAGTAAAGTAATTAATGTATACAGTGCGTCTCAAAAAAAAAATTGTGCCAGTGGAAACCGCCCTCTTTGGCAATTAGAAAATACTCTTGTGACATAGTGCTTACATCAACGTCAAGAGCATAGTCTTAGCTTTCAAATAACGTTAGTTTTGTTCAATTTGCTTGTTTTAATCTCGAAATATGTTTATTTAAATAAGAAAAGGTGAAATCACAATTGTGCCACTTTTACTGCAGTCCCTTATAAAAGTTACACAATTGTGATTCCACCCTTTTGTTTTTTACAAGATATCTCGATATTAAAACTAGTAAATTGAACAAAACAAATAGCATTTAAAAGCTGAGACTTTGTCCTTAACGTTGCTGTAAGCATCATGTCACAATAGTATTTTCTAATTTCCAAAGATGGCGCTTTTTACTTGCACAATTTTTGAGACATGCTGCAGCACTTCTCAAAAAATTGTACAAGTGAAGACACATCTTTGACAATAATAACATATTGCTGTGACACATGTTTATGTCAACATCAAGGGCGAAGTCTTAGCTTCCAAATGCTGTTTGTTCTGTTCAAATAGCTTGTTTTGATCTCGAGATATCCTGTATAAAGCAACTGTTACGGGAGGAGCGCCTGATGCTATCATTGACGTAGTAAAAGTGGCACATTTGTGATTTTACCTTTTCGTTGTTAACTGAGCATGTCTCAGGATTAAAACAAGCAAACTGAACAGAACAAACGGCATTTGAAAGCTAAGACTATGCCCTTGATGGTGATGTAAACATCACGTCACAAAAATGTTTTTCTCATTACCAAAAAGGGTGCTTTTGACTTGAACAATTATTTTTGAGACACACTGTATGTCATATCACCTGTAAATAGTTTTGGAAAATTGAATATTATTATTATTTTGAATATTTTGAAAAATGTGATTTATGTTGCTACACAGTATATTGTGAAAAAAAAAGTTGCAGAACCAATAAATGGAAACTGAAATTGAAACTATTAAATCCTTTGATAAACAATGCAAACATGACAAAGGACAGCATGATATCGCAACTATATATTTTTTCTTTCGTGAGTAGATTTTCTTTCTCTTTTTCTCGAGTTGATAGTACATTAGAAATTGTATTGGTTCATTTTAGGTGCGTTTTAAATCTTATCGGATCATTCAAACGTTATGGACATATTCTCATATATTCCAATTAAATTCCACAAAGACCATTTCGGGGGCAAATCCCCCACTCCCAATGTTACGTATATTAATGATATCACTAAAATGCGATTTTCGTCCTGCGGAAAAAAAAAACAATAGACCGTTTTCATAACATATTCCATTTTCATGTATACCGTTTATACAAAGGTTGTTCTTTACAACCTAAAAGCTTGTCCGAGTCTTGTCCGACAAAGGCGACAAGTATTATATGCAAACTGGGTTCCAGCAATTGAAGTTCATTTAAAAGGAACAGGTTTATGGAATAGCTCTATTTTCTCGGGAATGAAACATCCATACATTTAAATATAAGAAAAGAGCCTATTGCCTGCAACAATTTACCAAAAGAGATCGAATAGATCATTTTCATAATGTATTCAAATTCATGGATGTTTTCTCTTCCGAAACCTAGTGAAGAGCGTGGCTATTTCTTTCATCTGTTCTTATGAATACATTTTCAATACCGAAAATGCAACCTGCATAGCTATGGAGGGCAAGCCTCCGGCAAGCTATCAAGTTGTCAAGATAAACCTTTGTCAGAATAGTGTGCATAATATTTGCATTTATTATGAAACGGGTCTATTGAGCGGCCATGGAGGTCACATGGATGTCATAAATAACCATATGATACTCGTGATTAGAAAAAAAATATATGGATGGGCCTTAAAGCCAAAGGCTGACAATGACCACAGTTTAAGAAATTTGAGCGTCGTAATCCTCTATACTCTAAGTGTCTTTGTTGAGGTCTAAAAGTGAAACCCTGAAAAATTGTATTTCAAAACGATTTTTTGGTGCTTTAAAAAAGTGAAAATCTATGAGTAGCTTACTCAAATTGACCGGATTCACCTGACCCATTTCCTCCCACAAAATACTGTGTGCAGATCCAGGTTATTTTATACTCCACCGCAGTAGAAATTTATAGGTGACGTTCATTCATGCATATCTGCCAGTGGCAGCATAATTTTCCAAAATTTTGTACTCTTGGATGTTTGTCCATTCAAGCACTACTTTGTTCCTCCGACATCAAAGTTTAACTTTTTTTTAATTGAAGCTCCACAATGTTAACTTGTGTCTTTGATATATCAATGATTATGCCTAGCATAAATGCTAAATGCCAAAAGGGTCAAAATTATGCTAAAAAGCATAATTATGCTAAAAGTGGCAACATTGCACTAAAAATGCGGATTTCGTTCTGCGAAAAAAAAACCTAGTTGCTTACAACACTTTACCAAAAGAGATCGCATTGAAACGTAGTGGAAGTCACTAAATATTATTAATACTCGTGTTCAAAAAAAAAAAAATGGTTATGTCTTTTCATGGGGCGTTTGCAATCAACCATGTGTTATCGTGATTAAAAAGAATATCATTAGTTGATGGACATTTCAATGTGCATCTGCGTGGTCCATAGCCTAATATACAAAACAGCGTACATGAAGACTTATCCGATCAGGGCTGCCACTCAAAATTTTGATTTCCCCCTACGGCGCATGCGTACTTTCCCCTACGGGCACAACTTTTCCCCTACGCCTCAATTACCCAATTTTCCCCCACGAACCTACGTTTTCCCCTACAAAAATCCACTTTCCCCTACGAAGGTAAGTTTTCCCCTACAAAATATCCTTAGTAAATGCAATAAATTGATCATGATTTCCTCGCCGAAGACGGACAAAACTGACGGAAATTCTGTGAAATTCGTCGGGAATTTAAGAATAATTTTGCAAATTTGTCAAAATCCCCTACATCCCCTACAAATCGTCAAAACCCCCTATGTTTCCCCTACGGAAGGTCATTTTCCCCGTAGGTATCCCCTACAACCTACGCAGGGCCAAGATCCCCTACGGTGGGGGATTTCCCCTACGAGTGGCTAATCAAAATCACTGCTTTGCACGATTTGGTACAGATAACCATGCAGGGTTGCCAGGTTTTCCCGATTCTCAAAACGCCAATTCAGTGAAAAAAAACGCCAAATTTGCATTTGATGCATCTTATGGACAGCTTAGCCTAGAAGTGGTTACAAAGAACGCTGTAACACCTTTGAAACCTCTTTCGCAGCAGCAAATTTGAGTGCTGCGGTTTACGCGCTGCCAGATTTTGCACGTGAAGCACATGTGCACCGCTACTTATGGACCCTTGTCGCAAGGGCGTAGGCTGGTTTGGGCATGGTGAGGTGCACATCTTGGGGAGGTGGAACTGGGAGGTGCACATCTTAGGGAGGTGGAACTAAAATTGAGAAAATCAGGCGTTGAAAGCAAAAAAAGGTGATGCAAATTCCTTTTTTGCTATTAGGGTGGAACTCCTATGGCTCTGCAAGGGGGGAGGGGTGCACGTGCACCCAGTGCACCCCAGCCTACGCCATTGTGTGGCACCTATTTTACTGAAAATCCTCTGAAAATTGGGTTTACTTGAGCCTTTGGCTCAGCCGAGCTATTGCGATCGCTTTTCGTCCGTCGTCCGTCGTCCGTCGTGCGTCGTGCGTCGTACGTCGTGCATAAACTTTTACACATTTTCAGCTTCTTCTTCAAAATGCATGATTGGATTTGGCCCAAACTTGGCAGGAATGATCCTTAGGGGGTGGGGATTCAAGGGTCCTAAAATGGTACACCTGGCCCCCCTGGGGACCCAAAAGCAGGGCCCTAAAGGGCCAAAAGTAGGTAGTTTTCAAACATCTTCTCCTCTAGATCCAGAAATAGTTTAGTTAAGCCACTTTGTGTGTACATACCTCTATATGTGCTGAATTAATGTTCCTCATGACAATGCCCAGGGTGGCCCTGTTTGGCCCCTAAGGGGCGGGGGGCAAAAGTTTGGGGGTAAGGCCCTATGGGAATAATTCGCATTCACATCAGTGGATTTAGACCAAACTTGGTGGGAATGATCCTCAGGGGGAGGGGAAGAGGGTTCCTGGAATGGTACCCCAGGCCCCCATGGGGGCCCAGGGGGCAGGGCCCATACGGGCCCAAATTAGGTAACTTTCTAACCACAGGCCCGTGGTGCATGCAGTTTCGAAAGAAGCAGGGTTCAATTCCCCGCTATACGCGCATTCAGCAGCTAAGTGATTTATCCACATGGCTGTTCCACAGAATCCGTTTTGTTGTTGTTTCATGCGCAGATTTAGTTTCGCGTTACTCAGTGTATTTGTAACCCTATGTTTCATATAGAATGTGATATTTATAATAAATCGCTTCCTGCACAGGGATGACAAGTACCGTATATACGTTAAACCACAGAGTTTGTAGCTCTGTGGTGAAACTAATGTGACTCAGAAATGATGGAAACCACCATAATTACGTCATATCATATTACTCCGTGTACCGTAGGTAGGCCTATCAATGTTTCTAAAAATAAGTTCCCCCTTTTTGAAAATTCCATAACTTTTTAACAAAATGGTTTTGAGCAGAATAATTTGGCAGGAGTGTTTCTGCACTCATTGACTTACTTCTGTGTGAAAATGTGATTGATCCGTCGAGTCATGCATGAGTGAGCACGTAATAAAGGCAAAAATGTCACTTTTCAAAAGTCACAGGGGTCATTTTGAGGGATTTGTGATGCAGGATTTTGATAAATTCTGTTTCTGTTGAATGATTAAGCGCTATTTATGTTAATCAGCTATCGTTTGACCCCCTAACAATTCTTTTGGCACTCTTCGCATATTTACGCTTCAGTGAGCTCAATTTATCAATTTCCATCCATCCTCAATTTTGATTGTAAAATCCATTAAGTTTATTGAAAAAATTGAAATCCGATATTTTTCAGCAAAGTGTATCTTTACACGTTGTATGGACATAAGAGGTTGTAACCATGTCAGGATTCAGTGAGCACACTTCATAAATAAAGCAAAAAATACCATTATTTACCATTATTTTGGCATAAGAGATGACTCCTGTGACTTTTGAAAAGTGACATTTTTGCCTTTAATTCATGCTCACTCATGCATGGCTTGACGGATTAATCTTATTTTCACACAGAGGTTAGTCAAGGAGTGTGGAAATGTTCCTGTTAAATTATTTTGCTAAAACTTTTTTCATTAAAAAGTTATGGTATTTTGAACAAGGGGGAACTTACTTTTTGTGAAGTGTTTATAATGTTGGTCGGTCTTTCGACACCATACATGACTTCAAAATGTGAACTATAGGACCCCTTCATGAACTCGCTGCCCCACCGTGAACTCTGCGTAACGGTGATGGGATTATCAATGTTGATAACTTTTTCAATATATAATGTGGGCCTGGTGTGCTAGTTGATATGAACATAGTTTTGTTGGTATTACACTGTGAATGAGCGGTTCACGATATAGCACGCACGCAAAATAGGCCTATAGGCCTATAGAGCTATACAAATAAATATCGGGAGCAGGAAAAAAAATAAATGATCAAACTCAACAGCTTTACTAGCACAACGTCAACGTCACACTTCAGTAATCGTCAAAGAGCGAATAGCGCCGAGGTACGGGTAGGCGTGGTTGATTTTTACAACCTGGTCTACTATTCTATTCCAATCAGACGTGCAACTCCTAACAACTCGGGTCTCTGCACGATCTTGCATCTGTTTGTTTTAAAAGCAAATTGTCGGGAAAGTCAACGAAAATGAGATTTGACGATATTCTGCATGAAATCGGCGACTTTGGGCCGTACCAACGTCGGAATTATGCTATCATCTGTATCATGATCATCCCCGCCTCGTGGGCTACGCTTCTCCAGGTGTTCGCAATGGGAACGTCGGACCACTGGTGCAAGGTACGTGACGTTATTGATATAAGTTTGATGCATATACTGTACATACCACTGACCTCATAGACCACCGAAGTGTGACTCCACTCTGGTCCAGAAATAGGGGGCCTATGTGTGGACTGTGGACCAGACGCGTATCCAGGAATTTTTAAAGAGGTGTGTTCATAATTCATCTGCGGCCAAATCCTAGGTCCAAACTTTTTCACGTGGTCAGTCCGGCGGCCGAAAAGTCGTTCAACGGCGAGGGGGAGGGGAGGGGGGTTGTGTTGTAGTGGCGAAAAATTTATCAATCTAAAAAAAAAACTTGCATGGCCAAATTTTCGCACCAGCTACCGAAAAATCACCATTTATTTCGTCTGTTCCGGAGATTTAAAACACTCCACTTTTGCAAATGAGTGAGGTATTTTCCGGAAGGGGGGGGTGCTTTGTGCTGTGGACAATGACGTAACCAGTGTTCTACAAACCAAGGCTTGGATATTGTCCCCACATATTTCCGAACCAGTTTTGCGTCATCATTCTGCTATCTATTATACATGGACCTTTTTCAATCATAACGTCCTTGAAGTAGAGATCGTCACTACTTGCTTGTTTGTTTATGCATATTTCGTACTTTACTAACCAGGTGTCTTGCAAAGAGATGACTGTACAGAAATGTTTTAACCCGAGACAAAATGAAAGAATTAGACATTTTCACAGTTTGGCTGACACCTAATGCACAGTGATTTTTTCAACATTATGGTCTACACAGCCTAACAATATACATGCTAGGTAAGGCCCTGTGCAAGGCGAAAAAAAAAACTAAATTGTGAACCGACCCA
>JZLH01S0006204.1:57250-68665 GCA_001188425.1 Eucidaris tribuloides | reverse complement strand
TACCCATAGGTTCTATGACGGGTGTTTATTTATACTTATCCTGACATTGTAAATAATTTGAGCTGATTTCATTCATTTTGCCATTTTCTGGCGTGCAAATTGTGAACTCAATCTTTAAAGATTGTGTCAGGGATTTGCAAGTCCATTACTTCATTATCAATACCAAACGGTAGTTTAGTACTTGGTCATGTGTCATATGGTGGGACCCCTTTGCGTTACATGCACCAAAATTAAGAACTTTGTCACTTCTTGCATTTGAACCAATATAACTCAAAAATTACTTATCAGAAACCAACAAAAGTGTACATTTTCTGAAAGCTTATACTTCAGAGAATCTCAATCAGCCAAGGTCAAGTTGCTATACAGGGAGTGTAAAAAAATTTAAGGGTAATATCACAAAAAATGTATAATTTTGTGGTATTGATGACAACTCATTGCACTTGTCAGTATTAAGTCATGGCTCAAAATTGATGTCATGGTGTGAAAGAGCACACTTTCAGCTTTAAGAAAATGTATGGTTTTACTACTTTTCGAATTTCAGATGTAGTGATACAGGGTGTGGCAAAATATGTTCAAAATTGTGTTGCGATTTGTTACAATAACATTAATTACACTAATTAAACAGTTTACTAGACCTAATTAACAAATTTTAGAGATTAATTAGTAGCATATTGTTTAATAAATGAATCAGTAGAGTGTATTTAAAAAATTCAACCAAAATGTAGCCCTGAAGTGAACATACATATGTGTCCTTACATTCAGTACTTTCATGCTTCATAATGTGTACAAGTCAATGGCAAGCATAAGCTACACCATTCATTAATTAAGTAATTAATGACCATGAAGACAATTAATGTCACTTTACTTTTAAGAATTGTTAAGTACAACATGTGTCAAGTTAGTCAGATGCATATCATAACTCCCAAGCAAGCTTATCTGCCCCTGCAAATAGTAGGCAAAAAACAAAAGTGTACAGGTGAATTTGCAATTTCCCCATAGAGTTTGTACATACTCCTCCTCCGCTTATCCTCCTCCGCTTATCCACCAGATTTACCCTTGTTAACATTTTTGCATTTTTCACTAATTAAACAAAGTGTAATGCAAGATTGCTTATCAGATTTCAAAAGCCCAGTAATTTTGCTGCAGAATGAGCCCAAAATCATCATAATTGGATGAAGGATAGCTCTGATGCAACTAGTTCATTTAAGAAGAGGACTGAAAAATGTAACGCCACCAGGTATTTGGGGGTCCCACCATACGACACATGACCACTTACAAATGGTGTGTTGAAAGTTTGAGATCCATACGTCATGAATTTGTTGTTTTATGAGAAAAACTAATAACGACATGTTACCAGAATGTTGTTCTTTCCGTGAGTTTCAATTTTGCTCAAATTGCGAATCGCGGTTATGTGTACCGTCGCAAGACCAGTGGAGCACACTGATTGTTTAAATGGCTAACCTCTGCGCGACCTTCGACTAACGGCTCATCGGACAATTTTTGAACGGCCCGTGCACGTCAACGTCACTGTAAATTTGAAGTTTAATTGTCCAGATTTTCACCAAAACTACGTATTCTACCCAAGGGTTCTATGACAGGTGTTTATTTATACTAATCTTCACATTGTGAACGATTTGAGCTGATTTCATTCATTTTACCGTTTTCTGATGTGCAAATCCCTTACTCTGTCTTTATTGTGTCATTGATTTGCAAAAAACATCTAAATGAATGAAATCAGCTGAAATCATATCCAATGTGAAGATTAATAGAAATAAACACCTCTCATAGAGACTTGGGGTAAAATATTAGAGACTTGGAGTAAAATATTGAGTTTTGGTGAAAATCTGGACGGTTAAACTTCATCCTTTTTCAAACGACTCAGAAGTCTTTTGAAAAAAAATCTGTGACGTCGACGTGCACGGGCAGTTCCAAAATTGTCCGATCAGCCGTTAGCCAAAGGTCGCGCGGAGGTTAGCCGTTTAACCAATCAGTGCGCTCCGCTGGTCTTGCGACGATACACATAACCGCGATTCGCAGTTTGAGCAACATTTAAACTCACAGAAAGAACAACATTCTGGTAACATGTCGTTATTAGTTATTCTCATAAAACAACAAATTCATGACGTATGGATCTCAAACTTTCAACACACCATTTGTAAGTACTAAACTACCGTTTGGTATTGATAATGAAGGGAAGTAATGGACTTGCAAATCCCTGACACAATCTTTAAGGAAAGGATATTGACCTGAATCTGTTGAATTTTTCAACAGTATATTTCACCAAGGGACTGTGCTCTGTCTATCACTATCAGGCATTTGTTGCTAATGTGCCTTGACTGAAGCTAGGCCTCAGGCAACAGCATTTCTTCAAGGAACTGAATCCCTGGATGCTTGCTTGATTATGTAATTTTTCAGTGGACTTGTGCTAAATGTGCCTCTCCTGAGATCTGTGGGAGCTGTTCGCATTTTAAACGCACTTGTGCAGAGTGTCTGACACCTTCACGTTTTAGATGGTGATGTACATGCATGGATGTATGCAGCAGAAGGAAACAAAAATTGTATCCAGCAGTTGGATATTTCTGAGTGTACATGTGTGTGTGTGTGTGTTTGTGAACACACTGTGTCCGACATGTACATGTTCTGTGTCGTAGTTAGATAGTTAAATTAAAGTAAACTACTGTATTCAAGTATGTTTTATCATGATAGTTCAGCAGAATGTGTTAATGCAGAATCTGTTCCAATTGTACCTATTGAAGATGGCAAGAATAATATATTTGTACATGTGTATCTTACTACATCTCTACTACGTCTATCTACATGTACAGTGTATCTATCTATCTCTACTACATCTATCTATCTATCTATCTATCTACATGTACAGTATCTATCTATTTATCTATCTGTCTATCTATCCAATTCAGCATATAGTTTTATTATTATTTGATTGGCAGCCGATCTCGTAATACATCACATATTAACAAAGTCTCTATGAAGCAGTAATTGACACAAAATGTGAATACATAGGCCTATATGTTCTTACAAAAGTGTTACTTTAATGCATAAAGCTACATACAACAGTGTAGATAATCACTAGATTTAGGACAAGGAATCATTTTAACAGTTGACAGTTGACATTAACACAACTGTCCAATAATTTATACCAAAACTGACAGGCTTGTCTTGATGATGGTATCGTTTGTACCTTACTGGTGGTCATTTAAATGAGTGCGATAGTCATTCCAGCTTCAGTTTACATTGTGATCCCCAATACCAGTAAATCTATGTTCTATGCTTGTACATGTATGCAATATTCACAAATACTGACAGACATACATTATCAATCCCACACCTACTGACCTACATGTACTACAGTATCTATTAAGTTCTCGCTTGACTGATCAGGTCATGGCCATTTATCTCGAGATCTACTCAAAATCAGACAAATATAAATTATGGAGGAATGCATATCACTAGTCTGTTTGTCCTGCATGATGCATGTGGCTTGTGTATTAAGGCATCGAGCTCCATGGTATAACAATGTTTCCAGTTTAAAAAATCTGAGCTACATGATTCCCCATGCTACTAGTGTCTCTGATAAGGTCTAAAAATGATGCCCTGAAAAAATTGCGAGTTCAAAACGATAATTAAGTGCTTTAAAAAGTGAAAACATTGACTGACCATTCCAGTTTCCCCCATACACTGCTGTGTGGCAGAATTTTTCTCAGCTGAGAATAATTCATGTGCCAATTTTTATCTGTACATATTTTTCAAGTAACAGCATAACTCTCTGAACTTTTGTGTTCTAGGGTGTTTATTTGTCCATTCAAACACTGTCAGATATGTCAGATGGCAAAGTTCGACAATTTTTTAAACGGGTCTTCCACAGTGTTATATAGTGTCTTTAACAGCTTCAATGGTGCAAAGAGCTGTACATTTATTAGGAAGTCCATTTGAATCAACATGTAAACTATAGGAAGATTACTTCAGTACAGGCAGGATTTTGTTGTACATTTCTAATTCTAGATACCAGTTAGTATCAAAACCTATAACTTTTGTAATTTTTGACATGGGCCGCGATGGGCGTTGGCTGAACATTGGAAATAGTACTGGTACTGGTTACATTGAAGATTGAACATGCTTATTAAACCTACACTTTGAATGCCTCTGTGCATTTACTTAGTTTTGTATCTTACATGTAGTAACAATGTTTCACCTTGAACTGTCAGTATTTTTTTTCAGGGAATAACAGCATTATTTTTTCAAAAAATTAACTTTCAAATATTGCTTGAAGGCTACAGAAACCACCCTGTTTTTAGGGTAGGTTTTGGAAATAACAAAAATAATACCATATTAATCACAGTGTGACTGTATTTAATTCTGTATTGGGTTTAGATAATTTCTGGGATAAAAATGATGTAATGTTTACTTTTGCATAACAATATCACAAATCTAAGTGGAGACTAGTCACCTGCAAGTGCAAGCTTGTTATACTTCAACCTAATTGGATCATTTCTTTTTATCTTCAAAGTGCCCTGTTGTCAAAATCAATTCTCATTTCCATTTGTACGAATTGACAGGGGCTTTGTTTTAATGTACACAAACATGATAAGATTTGCCCAGGGAATTCATTGATCAAAACCAATTGTGCGTGAAATTCCTGTGATTGGAACGGCCTCATCTCTTGCTTTGTCTCCTATCATTTTATTCCTCCAGGGTATGATTTGATAAGAACAATTAGGGAAATTGAAATCTTCCCTTTTTATCTGTCAGTGGTAATGTAATGTGGTGCCTTGTCAATGATATGGCTGCTTCTGTGATATGATTAGGTGTAATAAAGTTGTGACTAAGCTGTAAATGTGCGGTAGGCCTACGTATATGAATGTGTGCATGTATGTACAGTACATTTGTATGTAAAGTAGTGCTGTTTACATACCTGCCAACCAGTACGATTTTTCCAGGGCAGTTCTGGTCTCATTACAGTTATTAGGCGGTACGGTAAACAATAAAGACGTTACATAATGAAAAAATGAAATTAGAGTTCGAATGAGAAAAATATTTGAAACAGCTTAACAAAGGTTTTCTTATGAGAAAAAAAAAACATGAATAAAACATACCTTTTGTTCTGTCACTCACCAGTGAATGTAAACACGTCATTTCCATTACAATTTGGGCATTGTATTAAAATCACTGTAGTAACCAAGGCATTATGTTTCATTTATTTTGGTCATTCATGTTCTATTCGTATTATAATCAACGTTTTTGTTGTTGAAGGCACTGCCTAGTATTTGTAGTAACTGTAATTATGACAGAACTGCCCTGGAAAAATCGTACTGGTTGGCAGGTACTAGTATGTGTTTATACATGTACAGTGCTTGATTTTAAATTATGTCATTATTCGAAAGGTTCATCTTCCTGAACACTGGTTTGTTTATGGGAACCAGTAAAGCTTGAAAACTAAAATTATATCCACATTTGCGTTGTGCGCACATAGTACTGTGTGTTGCACTCAAGTTTACACCCCCTTTTCTTGTAGTGGGCAAACTAAAAAAAAGATGTGAATTATCTGGTAAGGCTTAGATGTGGATAGTGACATTTCCTACAGGCAGGCTCAAATTACTGTGGTCTCAAATTAGCACAGGTGTTCAGAAACACATCCTAAAAGCAAGGAGCTTGCTAACAGTGTGTATGTCAACTTCGAAGGTTTTGAAGTGCACGTACTACGTAGAGGGAGGAAGCATGTGGGAAGGTGTTAACACAATATTTCAGCATGATAGTGGTCATAAATTATTTATAGTAAATGTAATAGATCTACAGTGTATTATACCTTTGGAAAAACTTAATGCTGCATGGAGGCCCCCACCTCTGTATCCAAGACTGAAATGCATTGGGTTAAAACACATATCAACTTGATGAGTCTGTGAATTATGGGAAAAGAGCTGAAAAGCAGGAAATATGGGAAGTAAACATGCTTATAGCAATAGCATACAGTCATAATTGACACTAATTTATGTAGGCCTACAACATACATGTAAGCCTACTTGAATGGATGAGAGAGGTATTGGAAAAAAAAAATTGATTCTGATTGCGAATTTCTGTAGGTCTGCTTCTGACCATTTCAACTTCAGTCATTGTCCCTATTATTTTCCAGAACATAGTCGATAAGACAAGAACACACACACACACACCTACATGTATACGTGTAACTGCCGCCAAACGGGGACAGTAAAAAAACAAACAAACACACTCGGTATAACACATGATCGAGGACACAACATCTCCCGATGTACAACATGCAGATCGGGACGTTTTGTATCGCTATGTGTATGCATATTTCACTAGTAACCGGGGCGTTGGGTCGGCACACAATAATTTATGGGGACCATTTTCTTAAGCGTTGCTTCTGCGCATCTACCTTAGATTTCTGGTCCGTTTGAGGGGTGGGCCGTCCCCGGTTTTCGAACGTCCCAATCTGAAATAGTTTGGAGTGTCATACTTTACGTCCCCGTTTGAGGCGAATTACACACATCACACACACTACACGCACACACACGCACCAACACACGACCAACACAACACACTACGACACACACACACACACACAACACACACACACAACACCACACACACAACACACCACACACACACCCACACGACACACACACAACACATACACACTACACAATGCACACACAAACACACACACACACACACACTGCACAACACACATACAGATCGTTATAGGCCTACATAGTAAAAAAAAAAATGTGCACTCATTCATTTCAACAGCAGTTTGGTCTATTTGGTTTGCTGGAGAAAACAACTCCGTTGTACAGGATACAGGTAATACATGTACATTGTATGTCACTACCACACCGATGGTTGCTTAGTTTATATCATGTCGAAAAAATTTTGTGCTCCCATGATATGACTTTTATTCTAAACGAGGATGATAGTCTGGCTTCACCATGACTGATCGAACTTGTTAAAGAAAACTGACACATATTACAGTTAGCACTTAGCAGTTTGAGTTTGCATCTAGGTATGCAAGGAAATTTTAAAACCTCAGTATTGATACATGATGCACCACGCCATACCCCGGGGTACCGTTGTACCCCACGGTACCACGTTGTGCAGCGCCCTCTTGCGTTCAAAAATGTATTTTCTTCAGTAATGATCGCTGAAATCAGTGGTTATGATGCAGAGGCTGTGCAAATGCACAACAAAAAGGCATAAACTTACGAAAAATGGGGTGAAAATGAAGCTAAATTTGTTATTTTCACACTTATTACATAACTTTTACATAATTTTGTAAGCCAGGGTACAGTGCTAAAAAATAAATAAATAATTCAACAAAATGGCGGATTTCTAGTTCGTACCCCAGGGTACCAAATACTGCATCACATACATGTACAAGTAAAAACAATGCACATGTACATGTATGCACATAAATGTATTTGACACTGTACATTGTCTCATCACCTACGAGTAATAAAAATATCGAGTGGATAATTATTCAAGAGCGTACAATCCGATTTCCGCCAAATTTAATCTTGGTTTGATTCTCATGAGGTGAGATGCCAATCCAACCGGATGAAATTTGATTCCGTACGCCTGCTCTTGCAAGCCAGCAGTAACTCCGTTCATTGCCTTACTGCATAATACCCAAAGACACATACTGTACCTGCACATAATTAGAGGTATTGTATAGTAGATTTGGTTACTCAACACTGAAGATGATGATGAAAAAGCTATATTGCCTGTGATCGACAGGAATGGGTGCAAAGTTAATTAGCAAAATGGGGCAAGTTTGATGAGAAATTACCATCAGCATAATCGTTAGACCCACTGGTTATTGGGGGGAAATTGACCATTTACTCCAGTGCTAGGAAAATGAACCCTGTATGACAGATTGGCAGTAGACTGTACCTGTTGACTACAGTACACATTTGAATATGTATGGGCTTGTGCATTTGTGTGAAAAGTGGTGAATGGAAAATTGGAAATGTCTGTTTTCTAAAATCAGCAGGTCAGTTTGATGAAGCTTGTCTCTCGGAATCAGACCTGTGGAGAGTACAACTTGTCCACATAAAGGCTCTAGTCTTACATGTATTACTGGTTGATGGTGCTAAGGGCCCCTGTTTTATGCACATGTGTAGCAAACTGAGCTTGATTCTATCAGGGAGGTCTCTCACACCTCCCTGATTCTATGCTTAGCCACACCAGGGAGGTGAGAAAAGATCTCCTTGGCCACACTTTGCTTACATGGCTACTTCCTTGAAGAGTCTTGATTCTACCTCCATGATTTTATATACTGCAATTGTGTCCTGTACTATTAGTTATTATACTGTACATGTATACTGATTAAATACACAGTGACAGACATTTGTTGTTGTGTTGGGGGCGGGGTCGAGGCAGGGGTGGGGAGGGAAGATCATTTTAATCTCACTTTCTGGATTGTTTTTGTTTTTTTGGTGGATGACTGGCGACAATTGCTCCGGTGATTATTTCATACAGTAAACCCAACCCTAACCCTAACCCTAACTCTATACTTGTATTTTGTACAGGAAACCCTATAGCAACCTGTACCCTTTGTCATCCGAAATATAGTTTATCGGAGCAATGTCGCCGGAGCAAATGGTGGTGCCCTGGTTGTGGTATGGGGTTACCACCTTATGTACCAGGTTTAACAACACTACATGTAAATGTACACTATTCATCATGAATGAACACAGTAGAATGTAGCACACTCTTCTGTGAAAACAAATTGTTTATCAAATAACATACATGACATGATTCTGTATGTATTCTGTCCATCTGGGAAGTACATGTGCTATAGGTGTAAAGGTTACATTTTGTTCAATGAAATATCCCTACACATAGTCACATATGTGCTTTATTTTATCAGCTGGCTGATATGGAAATTGGGATGGATTGTGTACAGTGTGCTAACTACCACTGCACCTCTGTATTACCTGCTTGATTCTCCATCAAGTTATTAGATTTCCCCTCCTCTGAAGTTCCCCCTCATTTGAGGAATGAATCATATAAATAGTATTAGTCTTAAACAGGTGAAACTTATAGCCATGAAAACTAAAGGGGGGGGGGGGAGGGAGCATTTTCAAAAACTAAATGACAACAAAATTACCTTTCTCTCCTTTTGTCTGTTCCATTATGTCTCCATGAATCACCAATCCATTTCATGGTTGAGTTGCAAATGGTGTGAATGTTGTACAACAGGGAATACATGTACATGTATGTTCATCGGAAGACACATTAACTTTATAGGTTGAGCTGTACGATTACGGTACATGTAGCTGCATTGCAGTTATGAGAACGGCGAAGTGTGAAATTTGTAAAATTGGGCGTTAAATCTGAAAATGTGTGGGAAGCTAGTACTGTACATTAGAGTGTGTGATGTGTCGAAAAGCTTTTGCGCTAGCCATGGTGCTTGCAGCCTTTGCTGGTACAGTATTTTACTATACTGTAAAATAC
The DNA here is from genome assembly GCA_001188425.1 of Eucidaris tribuloides. Classification (NCBI taxonomy): domain Eukaryota; kingdom Metazoa; phylum Echinodermata; class Echinoidea; order Cidaroida; family Cidaridae; genus Eucidaris; species Eucidaris tribuloides. The sequence continues at coordinate 59,173 of JZLH01S0006204.1, read as the reverse complement.
AGTAAAATAAAAACCACCAGTACAGCTACATGTAATGCAGGCAGATCTCAATCACAAAGACATTATGGCAGTTTTAGATTTTTCTGGCATATTTTGTGGGTCATTCAATAAATTCAAGCTTTTTCATGTCTAATACAGTGTACTTAAAATTTACAATTTGATTTTATGCATACTATATGTGTAGTTTATCCATTTGTGTTAACCATTTACATGTAATTTAATGTTTTACAGAGCAGATGGCTACATGTGGTTCATTGCTGATTATTACCATATTTGAATTTGTTTTTCATGAACGTGTGTAGTTTAACCATAAAGATTGTACATGTAGGTCCATGGTTAAACTGTTGCTGTACTGTTAAGTACTGTATACAGAATGGAAAGATGACACCACTTTCCTTTTGTAGATGCTGAAACAAGATTTATAGTTTTTGTTACATTGAGTATAATAAATCTTCCCATTACGGTCATTTAATGAACATAAATTTATGCTGCTACTAGCCTACTACAATATGCCAGTCATTGTCTTCTCAGAAAAAGTTTATGGAAAAGATCATTCTTCTGAAGGCTTGTAGATGTGCATGTATGCAGCTTTTTATTGAGCCAAGACTTCAGGGTTTTTGTACGTGTACATGTAGGTGGGGTTAACTTTAGGAAGCTGATCAGAATTATGACACTTCAAAAGGATTTAAAAATGAAAGGAGATTCATCAAAACTTTCCTGGAAATAAGCATTTTAAAAACAAAATCAACCTGACTGAGAAAATGTTGGGGATAAAAAAGAATCTCCCTTCAAAAATGTGTGCAAAGTATGTTCTATTAATTTGTACATGTAGGCTGTTGATCACTAGATATAAGCAGTTTGTGTACAAATAGGCCTGGAATTTAAAAACATTGTCAATCATATTCATAAGATTTTACATTTACTTGGAAATTTGAAATGGCTAACATTTAGTTACTTTTTACAACTGCATGCTCATCAATAATGATATTTTTTGTTATGATTGCCATGTTTTGTTAATTTCTCTCTGCTGTAGGCCTAGATCCCCAATCTCATTTCACTGGTAATTTGATAAGGCCCTTAAACATTAACTTACTTCTTAATCAAATCAAGCTCTAATCCAATAATCCCTTACTCATCTGTCTATTGTGGTTAGGGCTGATCTCCACGTATACAGTAGTTCCATGTATGTCAAATGCTACAGAGAATTTGGAGGGGATTTATCAATTGTCAAGACAATGATTTGGCACATTAAGGGTTAAAGATAACTGACAGTTAATCCCCGATGACATACACTTTAATCCCATTGATACATAACTAAGCCCATTATTCTTGAACAGAGGAGTGTGACATTATTAGCTCAACAAATGCCAGATTGCTCAATATGTCACCTTTTAAAGGACTACAGTTGTCTAAAAAAATATAATAGCACTTTCTTCTACCTGAAATTATAAATAGGGGGCACAACTGCTTCCCACAATGTGACACAAACTACTGAACGGTTCTCATGTATTGATTGTGTGGTAGACCACCATTTTCCTATTGCCAGTTTCAATGTCGGGCACTGTAAGATCACCAGACTATGAAACCAAAGGTGGTTGTAACTTGTCATTTTCATAGCGTTACAAAGTGTTAACCTAGTTTAAGTTTACATTTTAAACAAATCAGGGTAAAAATAACAAGGATATTGGAAGTAAGGATATAAAAATCAATTATAGAAGTCATTAAAATACAATTGAGAATATTTTCCTTGTCAATAAGGCACTTACAGTGTAGGTTATATCAAGTGTCCACAATGCAGTCATGTGAATGCCTTTACAGCTTGAAATTCAGAGATTTTGTGGGCAGTTACTGAGTAGGCGAAGTGTGTGGGTATGTGGAAGCACTTGCAGTAGTATCTGTGGTGGCAGTTATCTTCATATTTAC
>JZLH01S0006193.1:72427-77127 GCA_001188425.1 Eucidaris tribuloides | reverse complement strand
CAAAAAAAGAGAACAGAATATATAATAAAGAGAGATCATATAAGAGTTATATTCATTCCACATTTACTCGAAAACCACACTTTCGCTTTCAATTCTCCCACTACCAAAGTCAGTTGTTAGATTCCTCTCGCAATATTCCCACTCTCAATTCCTTCAATTTAAAATAAATCTAACAGATCGCAATTAGAGATAAATCCAACATTCGATTGAATTTTTGAATCAAGTTAAATTGAATTCTAAATCTGATGATAGGTTGAAAGTTTAAACCTGACTATCAAAATAATGGTCCTGGTTGCGGGTTTACAGAGTGAAAAAGTATATATTGTAGGATTCATTCATTATCATGATATTAGCCAAAAACACATTAAAAAAATAATATATATGAATTATAGTCCCTGTACATAAACACGACAAACTTTGCATTCTGAAAGTTACACGTAATGTTCCCTAATGTAATGATTATCTAAAACGCTATAATTGTATTGAATTCTTTCTTTGATAAACGAAATTCTCATTAACCCAATCAGTGTTAACTAATAATGCGTAAGCAATGCAAGATACGAATAATTAAAGAGACTGACACATGAATAATACGATTTTTTGACAATGATCCTACCACACAGTGTTGCATACACACCATGATGGTGATGCGCCTGCATTTCTTGCCCTTTAGGAAACCGCTATATGACCTTTTTGTTGGAGCCGAAGTCAACACCCAAATGCCATGCTATAACAACATACGAAAGTAAACAGCTGAGAAAATGGGACATTAATAAAATATGCACAGGTAGCATTAATAGACAGACAAATGCGCGTTACGGTATAAACGCGAGGGATGTGGTATAATTCAAGTTTGATGTGGCTGATTATTTTTATGACGCTGAGCCGGCGGTTTTGGGTGCACCCAGCTCAAAACGTCGCAATAACGACAGAAAACGTTAAACTTGTCATTAGAACACAATAATTCATAAAGCGCTGAGTTGACAAACCTCATATCTCAAAGGTAGTAAATGTTTAGGGAAATGTCCACAAAATGTCTACTTTAGCACGGAAACAAATGGAATTTCCCTATGTATCCATGGGTACTTCATATCTTCAGATTGAAATTTAAAATTTGTTCGCAGGAAAATCTTGATTAACAGCTACGAGATATAGGAACAACACAGTTTAACCAAAGGTGAGATACGAGAGTTTGTCATCCCCCCGAATGTCATCTGAGATGATCATGAAATGAGATGTTGTTTATCATGATGTATTAATTTACATTTTTCTTGATCAATTCACTTTAAAACAAAACAACATACACATCATGGAGAAAACAAACAACCCCAAAAACTCCTACACAGGGAATACAAGTAAACGTATCTTAACGTTAAACACATTCTACGCCGCTGTCTGGATTATTGGCAGACAGTACCAATATCTTATTTCATTGTTATCACATTTCCTCTTTTTCTGATCTATTTTGGTCATTTTTGTTTGACGGCCTCGCGTGCTCAGACGTGATGATACAACTAACTTGATGTCGCAATGTCGGTGGGGTGAAGAAAATCGGACTGGCGCCCTAGATGCTTCTAATATTACACTTTAATTGTGTTTGGAGGAATATTACTGCGAATCGTGGGACAACCGCGACATAAAGTACACGGGACTAGGCGTAAACACATTGCAGCCACTCGGCCTGAAATAACGTTTCCTTTAAAGGTGGTAACACAGTTTGTGCACAATATCGTGGTGGGTCTTTAAACGAAATGCGCTCTTTGCGATCCAAAGTAAAAGGTTATACCGACAAACTAAGAAAAGAATAAATTCAAAGCAATAATGTAACATTTGAGTGTAAAAATAGCCATTTCTTCTCGACCTTCTGATTTTTTTTGACAAATCAGACTCATATTTTTTTTTAAATTCTTATATCATTAAATAGAAGGTGTTGAAAGCTATTAAAACCTTTCTTATGTTCCCGTGATGTCAAAAGCGATATCCAAATAGAATTTTTTTTAAAGAGATTTGAAGTACTTGTACTTGTAAATTTGAGCTTCTAAAGTGTACCTTTAAGTCATTCGAGAAAGTGAAGACGGCAAAGATAAACATAGGCAGATGAATACACAAATATAAGGATGGTAAGATTTATGGAGAGATAAATGGATACATATACATGTAAGTAGATTGATAGATATAGATGGATTGATAGATTGATCACCATAATACTATATGATTAATATACTGGGTGAGATGAATATAAAATGAATGATAAAATTTAACAACAAAAAAATGTTTCTTTCACTATCTTTCAGTGTGGATAATTGACCTACATAACGCGGAAACCTTACACACACATCCGATTCACTTCTAAGAAACGTGGAGTAATCAAATCAATTAGTCATTCGCGTGAAGTAAACGACTTCTACGAACAAAATATCCACCGAGAAAAAACTGCATAATTAGTTAAATTTGCAACAGGAGTTAGATACAATAACGTTACACTATACACCTCACGCGTATACCGGTAATTCAAAATAAGAAAGATAAATTGCGAAAAAATAAGGCATATCGGCGTGTGTAAGGTACTTTTACATGTAGACCTATACATTTACGTTGGTTGTTATATTGCGAACGTACTTCCTTCGCATCTTTGATCTGGTTTACTGATTTTCAAACGAGACGCCGTTATTATCCTAAATTTAGAAGAGAAACGCGTTAGTGTGAACTTATTAATTTTAAGAGGAGCATGGCGCAGCGTACTACGGCATTTTTACGTCGTTGCTTGATCCCATACACTGAATATATTTCGGGTAAATCCGGCCCGTCGCTTCCAGGGACACATCATTCAAATTTCGCTTCACTGTAAAACTACGGTGTCAAAAACAACACCAGTCAGTGTGAGAGGACCGCACCCGTCAGATGTTAAAAATACACCATGGAGTTTCAATATAACACCAAATAGGCCTATTGTTGATATAACAGAATGTTCTATAATAACACCAATGGGTGTTGACCTAACACCATTAATTTAACACTGGTGTAAAATACTTGGTGCGGTCCTCTCACAACACCGACTACTGTAATTTTAAAACCACTGCTTTTGCAGTGTATTAACTCTCGAATGTATCTACCGGAACGAGGGTGCGACATTTTTCAACCTCTGATGATCTCATAAAAAACAATCAAGCATTATGTTTAAATCAAAATTATTTATTATTATGCCACAAAGTGTTAAAAGCAATACGGCTTAGGAACTAAAAAAAAAATACCCCTTTGCGCACATGACGCAAAGGAGTATAGACAGAGGGACAGACCCATTCCCTGACATAAGTGTAATGTTAAGTCTCCATAATGATATTGAAAGGCGGGAATCTAGACCAACCCCTGTGATATGAAATACCCGCGTGTACCAGCATCCGCGTGCCTCATTAAACCGTAGGAGAGCAGGCCGGTGCATTAGTGTTCGCTGATGAATGATGTGGAAGAATGAAGAATAATCATAAAAGACCTCTAAACTGATTATTCTGGTGTGTTGACGGTATTTTAGAAATTAAAACCTTGCCTATTGAAGTTAACTTTAATGAGTTTAAGAAAGATAAAACTGTTTAAGTGCTTTGATAAACTTCTACGATCTTCCCTCTTTGATGAAATAATAATTCAATTTACAACTTCGATTACCTTCTTCCCGGAGCATTATTCAAAATTACTTGGTTTGCAATCTTGTACTTAACGATTGTGTTAATTTAAACACTCAAAATTAGTACAATCGTGAAGGAAATAAGCTTTAACCTTCAAAATATTAAAGACTAATATAGATTGTAAACACACAAGGGCTGTCCGCTCTTTAAAGATATACCGTAATAATTGTACGGTACAATAAGGTCATTTGTGACACCTACTGCATAGAAACTGGCTAATTCCTGACTACGCCAATGAATTTACGACCTCACTACCACTAAAATATATGTACGAACGTGTTGAAGCAAGACTACTGAGTTGGGTTGACAACACGACATGCGTCAGTGAACAAAAGGAAATTCGCGTAGCAGCGGAGCTTCGATGTATCTGCTTACTATCTATTGTCATGCCCTGGTCAGATCACAGAATCTATAAATCTATATACGAAAGAAAACAAAATAAATCGAACGAATTCATGAATTGTGTCAAAATACGACAAACGTTGACGTCAAGGGGTGGAGCAGGTTAAATGATTGGCTTCGAAACTACAATATATCATTGTGACTTCAAATTCACACACAAATTAATACCTTTCTTTGGCCTAAAATACACGTATTTTTTTTTTGTCTATTGAAAATTCCTGTAAGTCTTTAGGTATACACATTCATGTATCTATATTCAGCCCTAAAGGGAAGGCTTTAATAAGTGAGATGTGAAAACACCATTTTAATGTCATTACACAGATAAATTCATAATTATGAATGGCTTTCTACACTATCAATCCGTGCTTGTGTATAAACTACAAACATAAATGAATAAATCGATGAACAAAATGACAATATATAGATAAATAATAAAAAATGAATCGATAAATGGTAGTAAATAATGAATAAATAAATAAATAAATAAATATACAAATAAATAAATGAATAATAAATGAATGAATGAATGAATAAATAAATAAATAAATAAATGCATAAATGCATAAATAAATAAATAAATAAATAAATAAATAAATAAATAAATAAGTACATAAAAAA
>JZLH01S0006193.1:64927-67427 GCA_001188425.1 Eucidaris tribuloides | reverse complement strand
TGGAAAATGAATTTAGAATTGTGACTAACGTGAAATAGGCCTACTTGTAGCTTTCATCGCATCATTACTTCATACTTATTTCACATGTCAAAATAAATTGACTGTCATGTATATTCTTAGCATCAAATTCTGGATTTGGAAGAAGATTGAGGTAAAAACTCCGAGAAGATGAAATGTATCCAGCATTTTATCGAAATGTCTACGTAGTCCCATGTATTTAATTTAAATGAGACTTTCTGAATTTCAGAATTCCGAAAGGAATTTGGCCAAAAAATGAACGTACATATGAAAACATAAAAGAAGTCAATAATGAGCCAAGGAAAGAGGGAGGAGATTTTTTTTTCTCTTTAGATGTAAAATGTTCACTTTTATTCCGAATGGCTACAGTTGTAACAATCCTGATAACTTGTTGTTTTCTTGATTGTATAAATCAAGAACACTGTGTCTTCACTGAAATGAGAATGGAACTTTGAATGACTCCACAAGAATACGAGGATCATACTTTGATCATGTGCCTTCCCTTATAACTAATCGACAAGAAGTCAATTGGTCGTATTTACTCGTACATTTACTGTATGTCACTCATTTTATGATAATGCAAGAGCCAGACTTCCTATACGTAAAATACCGAATGATACTTATTCCCATTTTTCCTGTAAAAGTAGTATAGCTATGACTACTACCACTCTCTCAAAGAAATAGGTATACTGTTTCCATAACTTTTACTATGTAGTATACTGTAATAGTTGGAAAAGAGAGCGCCCTGGTAGAACTCACTCTTGGTTGTTTGAACAAGGGCTTTTTTATTTAAAAATAAAGAGAGAAAAAAGAAATTGCGACAACCGCTGTACATTCAGATTCAGATTCAGATTAAGATTATTCTTTATTGTCCATGTTGCAAATACACAGAAATTCTGCTTCCATTGGCTTACAATAATAACTAATACACAACGTATAACATAGAACGTGTAACACATAACACATAACATAAACAAAAACATAGCTTATAACATATAACGTATAATATATAATGTATAACATGTAATATTTACCACTATAACCTTTAATATGTGATAGTATATTATTCAATTGTATAGTGATTAGAAAAATGAAAACAAAATGAAATTTAGTATTTGAGAACAAATTTCTGATATAATTTAATAATAAAAAAAAATTATAATGATATATATTGTATGTGTATGTTATGGCAATAATCGGTTGTCGAGTGGCAATAATCTCTTAGAAGAGATTAGAAGAATGAAAGGTCGGGTGTCTCTTCTGCACGCCTAAAATTTAACATTTTGGAAATGCATTGGTATAGAAGAAAATGTTATTTAAGAACCTTTATCAAAGCGTAGGGGCTATATACACAGTATTAGCGGAATTATAGTAAACGTTGAACTTCGAATTGATTTTTTTGTCTCTTGCGACGAAAATTCTACTTGTCCAATAGTATGCATGGACAGTGCCACTGACAGCAAAGTGCAAAACAGGTTTGTACACGGTCGTAGATGACCTTGCATTCCTTTTGTGCATGACACATGCCAGCACAGAAGTAGGTCAACCATCTGGTATTACATAATGATAAGTAAATGTACTGTAATAGGCCGCGAGACTGAAACTTTGTGTCTAGAAGTTACACTACACAACTATTTGTCAAATCTAGGTAATTTTTGATCTTAAGAGTTCATTCCCTTCATAAATAGCCTAAGGACATATCACATAAATAATGTTTTATTGTGTGGGAGGGTTGCAAATGAGATTCCCTACCTTTAACGTGCAAGAGATATCCACCAACTGTCCCGTGCTATAAGGCTGGGAAAAGCTGGGATGGGGTGACACGACACGTGTGTAATAAAAAGACGCATTCCGAAGAAGAACGTTCACCCCACAATCGCGTGTCATTATCCGCAGACGATTTCTACGCCTGACGTATATCGTCAATGCACGCACATTTTCGCGCGCTTTCTTGTGTCGATGCTTTCTGCTCATTGGAAATGATCCGAGTTTTAAGAGGAAAAGTAAGCGGGGATGTAAAGATGATACGAACAAGCGGGAGGAGGTGTCAGATCTGGTGAGAATGTAATCAAGTTTTTGGCGGGAAGTGAATCTCACGCCGCTATGCACTGTGAGCTCCGTGAAATGGGGTATAGGGTGTGTTCACATTCTCCGTGCACTCTTATTTCATTCAAAACGTACTACTTATCATTGCCCCACCAATGAAAGTATTGGGGGTGATATATTGATTTGTCCCCCAATAATTTTGACAACTTGAAAAATTCATAATATGCAATGCAAATATATTTTTAAAAAGCAATGGAAATGACTATTAAACCATTAAACATGGCATATTATTAAACATACAAAGTTGTCAATTTTCAGAGCGCTTTGCGCGCAAAATTTTGTATTACAATTTGGCGCGGAGCGGGCCGAAATTTTCGGACATTTTTTTCAATATTGCCCTACCCCCCCCCCCAACCGAACATGCACTGTAAAACTA
>JZLH01S0006193.1:5407-31864 GCA_001188425.1 Eucidaris tribuloides | reverse complement strand
GTACACATCTCGGGGAGGTAGAACTAAGGTGGCATGGGGAGGTGCACATCTCGGGGAGGTAGAATAAAGTGGCATGGGGAGGTGCACGTCTCGGGGAGGTAGAACTAAAGTGGCATGGTGAGGTGCACATCTCGGGGAGGTAGAACTAAAGTGGCATGGTGAGGTGCACATCTCGGGGAGGTAGAATAAAGTGGCATGGGGAGGTGCACGTCTCGGGGCCAGTAGGCCTTTTCAACCCCCGCAGCTTTGCCTACTGATTTGTATAATGAACACACCCTTATTCTTTCTCACTGCATTTATAGTTATGTTTCGTGCTTGTGTTCAATTTTTGATATACATTCTTCGGGCCCCATCTATGGCGTTGTATAGATGCTGCCTTGCAAAGAAGGATGGTTCAATGATTTAGCGCTTTGGGACTAATGGGAAAAGCGCAATATAAATAATAATAATAATAATAATAATAATAATAATAATAATAATAATAATAATAATAATAATAATAATAATAATAATAATAATAATAATAATAATAATAATAATAATAATAATAATAATAATAATAATAATAATAATAATAATAATAATAATAATAATAATAATAATAATAATAATAATAAATAAATAAATAAATAATGAATGATAATTGTCCATCTTGTACATAGCGCATAATACCAATAAGATCAGTCTCTACGCGCTCGGATATTATTATCCTGGTCACTGGGATACATTTTTAACCTGCAAAAGTAAGTGCACCATTTCCACTCCCTGTATGTATACATGTTTGTTTGTATGTATGTATGTATGTATGTATGTACCGTATGTATGTATGTACGTATGTATGTATGTATGTTGTGTATGTATGTATGTATGTATGTTTGTGTATGTATGTTTATATGTATGTATGTATGTATGTATGTTTGTGTATGTATGTTTATCCTAACGAATGCCCTCCCTCCTAGAGATGGTGACCTCTTGTGTGGCGTATCATTTGAATCAGTTTGAATCATGGACCTGTTTGAATAAAGTTCTGCTGATATGTGTTTGTATTAGTTTTAGTACACGCTGTTATTGTTATTGAACTTGTGGTGTTATTGTTATTGTCGTTATTGTGTCGTTTCTGTATGGAATTATTGTTGTAAAGGTACGGCTTTTGTCATACATACTGTTATTGCTACTGTAACCAGTCTACAACAAATGTCCATGTCATGGAAAATGACATCATCATTCAGTTTTCACCAAGAAATAACGTGATGGTATACCTTGTGCACGGAAAATAGATTATTTCTGTAAAAAAAAAAACTTCAGACTTTGCAAAAACCTTTGCTGCGTCGAAAATAATGGGTGTTTAATTATTGTTTATGCTTGCAAAGATACGTTTCTCGTATGCATACTTTTATACAGTTATATGACAAAATATATATTTCAAGTCTGACTTGAATTCTTAAATTCTGGAAAGGGTAATTACTTACAATTTGATAATTTCGTACAATCTTCTCGCTTTTATTTTGAATTATGTTTGTTGTTGTTAATTTCTCATCAAATGAAGCTAACTCCAATTAGCAATAATGCTATTTTCACTTCCACACACCGCATTGTACATGTACAATATGCTGAACACTGTGAACAGTTTCCTATTTTTTAACATTATGTATATTTAAGTGTGGAAAACGGGGGCGTAGGCTGGTTTGGGCATGGGGAGGTGCACAGCTTAGGGAGGTGAAACTAAAGTGGTATGGGGGTGCACATCTCGGGGAGGTGGAACTAAATTGGCATGGGGAGGTGCACATCTCGGGGAGGTAGAATAAAATGGCATGGGGAGGTGCACATCTCGGGGAGGTAGAACTAAAGTGGCATGGTGAGGTACACATCTCGGGGAGGTAGAACTAAGGTGGCATGGGGAGGTGCACATCTCGGGGAGGTAGAATGAAGTGGCATGGCGAGGTGCACATCTCGGGGAGGTAGAACTAAAGTGGCATGGGGAGGTGCATATCTTGGGAGGTGGAACTAAAATGGCATGGGGCGGTGCACATCTTGGAAAGGTGGAACTAAATTGACATAGGGAGGTGCACATCTTGGGGAGGTGGAACTAAATTGGCATGGGGAGGTTCACATCTTGGGGAGGTGGAACGAAAGTGGCATGGGGAGGTGCACATTAAATTCAAATAAATTTACATCTTTATGTATAAATCTGACGGATGACAGGAAGGTCATGGTGCAAGAAAAACGAATCACTTTCATGTACACTATTATCAATTCGATCATTACTCCTATTCAAATTGTTTCGTGGAATCAAACTGTCACGGCACAAACGACTGAAGAAATACTATACTCTTCCTTGCGTCTGAAATTTTGTAGGTCGAGTCAGAGTGAGACACACAGACAATGAGAAAGAGAGGGGTGGGGAGAGAGACAGAAACGGAGACAGAAATAGAGGGAGGCAGAAAGAGACGAGGGAGAAAACGAGAGAGCGAAAACCATGACCGCGGACCCCACGATGAAATGTCAATAATAATACCACGGCGCACCATCCCCATAAGCCGTGCGCCCGTCGGAAAAAATCGAATCTTGATGACAAGAGAGAGAGAGACCCAGCCAGCGAGATTTAGGATGCGGAATTATAATATATTCGTCCCACGGCCTACACATGAAAAACATGTGACGAGCGGGTAATATGGCCTTATTAGATGCAACGCACAGGTTGTGTATTGAAGCAACATATTGGACAACACAGCGGTGAACATAATGATGGGTTAGGGTTCCCCGGGGGGTGGGGCATCCGTGGGGGTTTCGCCGGGTGGGGTCTTCTGATGCTAGATTGATCATGATCGGTGCATTTTACATTGATATGTTAATGTACAATGTGTGTTCGAATCAGTATTCTCTATAGTCTGTATAATGTAACATCTCATGGAACCATAAGAATTAGATATGTGATGGGCATGGGGAGTAGAAGATCACTATTTCCTTTCAGGCTGTGATCGGAAACAAACAAAATAATGCATGAACGACATTTCAAATTTTCAATATAAATATTCAGTTGGTACTTATGACCAGTTATCATACACTCCTGCTCATAATTATGGAATATTTTGTTGATACTTAAGTTCCTTCTCCTCATCGTCCAAAATTTTCAAGACAAGTGTTTATTTCACAAAAAACGCAGTACGTGAAGCAATTTTTGGATTTCATGACATGACTAAAGTAAAAACTAAAATATATTTGAGCGCAATAACAATAATACATATATTTTTTAAATCATGAAAAAAATATTAAATCAAAGTAATTAAAAAAACAACACAAAAAACTGATAAATTTTAATCTAATGTCATTTATCATTAAATTGATATCAGAATTGTCTGTTACAAGTCTAATAACGCGCATAACCACCACGTGACTCAACAACAACTCTGAATACCGCCATTTTTAAACACAGGTTTTAGCGTCGAGTCGGACGCTACAAAATGCTCAGCAGTCCTGAAATACTTATTATTATTGTTTTACCTGGGGTGAGCAAATAGTAATCCCAGATGTACCGTTCACGGAAAAATGACAACTTCTAAAATGTTTTTTTAGATATTCCATAATTATGAGCAGGAGTGTATCATGATAACCAATAAAGCAGCGTCAATGATGAAAGATGTAAATCTCATTGGACATATTGGATAACCCTCTTTCAAACAAGACAACGTGGACGAAACAGATTAAAAAAAAACCTGGTATGTTACTTCTACAGCGTTGCATCCTTACTTCATTTTACTCTTACGTAATTCCCCCCGATAATCATGCGGATGTTTCTAAAAGGAGTATACGCAGTCTTATATCATTGATATCCGTCGGATAAATCTTGTCAAACTATCATCAACTTCATTTGTAAACCGTAATTACTGACGGCACTCGAATTTGCAAACCCAGCCGTGACGTTAACATATAATTATGATGATGATACTCTAAATGACAATGCCTTGCATACATCGTCCTTGAAATTAGACCTTTGGCAATACGGACAGAATATTTCATTCTCGGTCTTCGCGTCTAACACTGCAAAAAGGTCGTGAACAATTTTTTAAACGTGCTTTTCGCTTTATCAACCAATAAAATACGCTTCTTTTACATGATTCTGTTTGCCAGTTCAGTACACGTACGTCAGGTAAATCTATCTTCTTTCTTAACTGACGTAATCCGGTTAAAAAATGAGATTTCCGTGAATTCTGCAATAACTAGTCATTCATTCATATAATTGCAGCTTTTATCATATTTTTGACCATAAACTATCAAAATTAAAAACAAACGTTTCATGGGATTTGCCTGTAAAACCACAATCTCCTTCAAAATGTAGAAAATCTGTTTCTGACCAACCATGACCATTTCCAACAAAACATACATTATGTAAAAATGGGCCTATTAACTATTCAAATCCTTAAAGATGTAAATTATTTAAGGTGCTACGGTGTCGCGTATGGGGCTATCTCATCTAACCTATGCATATAATTACCGTACAAGCAATTCGGTATCAAACTAATGAAATATTATGTGACAAGTCCAGTAAACTATACATGCATTATGTTGTAACTTAATACTTAAAATATATTAGAATACACTTTATTCTAGAATATTCTGTGTTATAAATACACATTGGTTATAAGTGTACTTATAAGCAAAGTGATAACGTCAACCCGAAGTTTACACGCAGCCGCTATCTTATACTATCCTTTCGATGATTGCGATAAGAATAAAAAAGTACAGTCTGTTAGTACATTAATTTCTTATTACATATTTACCTTGTAAAGGAACAGCTCTCACTAAAAAGAAAAAAAAACCACTTAATAAACTGGTGGGTTTGCGTAGGATATTTTCCTACAAATTCCACAATTTTTAGTCAAAATTTTGGTGAAATCGGAAAAACACGTACATTTTTTCTATGTATTATTTTTTAGTGTCCATTCAAAATTAATAACTACACACACTTTGTGGTAAATTCAGAAATCTTCACAACATAAATAAAACAACATTAAGAGTAAACATTTATCTTAAGCTTTTGTATACAATGCTTTTCTCCATCATAGGTTTAACTTTGCACCTTTAGCTATGTCACATTGGGAGCACCTTTACGGGTGCAACTTTGCCCCTTTTACACTGGGTGCATCTTTTAAGTTGCAACTTTGCACCTTTAAAGTCTGAAAGGTGCAAAGTTGCACCCTTAAAGATACTCCCGGTGTGACATTGATCTGCACCTTTAAAAGTGCACAGTTGAACCTATTTTTCTTAGTGTATGTGTGAAAATTTATTGCTGATGGAAGTTGACACTATACTTCAAAAGTTGCTCAAAGTGACACCGTGTAAAATACTTGTTTCGTTAGGAGTCTTGACCAAAAAAAATTGGTAGGCCATCGACTGACAATGAATGCTACCACTATTACGAATTTTGACTAACAATGTGTATGACTATATGGGTTACTGTATGGTATGATTACCAGCATTTCCCAGTTAAATCTGAATTCAACTAAATCAAATTAAGTCTGATAAAATTTAATCATGGCAAAGTAAATAATATGAGCAGACAATACGTTACAAATCACAAATCATTGGCTACATATTCAAGGTCTTCATTCGAGAAGAACGCTGTCAAAGTGTTCGCACAGTGAACACAGAGTCGTCGCAGGATGTTCGCACAGTGAACACAGAGTCGTCACAGAGTGATCACACGATGAACACAGAGTCGTCACAGAGTGATCACACAATGAACACAGAGTCGTCACACAGTGATCACAGAGTGGACACAGAGTCGTCACATAGTGTTCGCACAGTGAACACAGAGTCGTCACAGAATGAATGATCACACAGTGAACACAAAGTCGTCATAGAGTGTTCACACAGTGAACACAGTCGTCACAGAATCACAGTGAACACAAAGTCGTCACAGAGTGTTCGCACAGTGAACACAGAGTCGTCACAGATTGATCACACAGTGAACACAGAGTCGTCACAGATTGATCACACAGTGAACACAGAGTCGTCCACAGAGGGATCCACAATGAACAACAGAGCGTCACACAGTGATGACAGAGTGACACAGAGTCCTACATAGTGTTGTCGCACAGTGAACACAGAGCGTCACAGAATGAAGATCAACCAGTGAACAACGAAAGTCGTCATAGAGTGTGTCACACAGTGAACACAGTCGTCAGCAGATCACATGAACACAAAGTCGTCAACAGAAGGTTCCGCACAGTGAACACACAGAGTCCGCCAGATGATTCAGCAAGTGAGCACAGAGTCCGCACAGATGATCACCGACGATGCAACACAGAGTCGCACAAAAGTTGGCACAGTGAACACAGAGTCGTCACAATAGTGTTCGCACAGTAAACATAGAGTCGTCACAGAGTGATCACAGAATGATCACACAGTGAACACAGTTGTTAGAGTGATTATACAGTGAACACAGAATGGACTCTATAATTGCTGCAAGATCATAGTTTCACCCTCTGAAAATGTTCCAAATCTACTCAATACTCACGACCTGCCGGGAAAAAAAAACAGAGTCGTCGCTTAGGTGCCCTCTATGACTACTGGTGATCTTAGTTTCATTCTATGACAATGTTTCAGGGCCCCGTCTTATAAAGACCTAAATACAATCTTACGATTGATATCAATAAATGTCCAACAGTGTACTGAGCAAATTAACCATCAATTATAGCTCTTTATTAGACGGACCGCCCAGATCTTCTCGGTGGACATAGTATATTCCAGTATATTCACTGTGCGAACACTCTATGCCGACCATAATCCGTCAGGGATTATTGCTTCAGAATCATTCAATCTGTATATATACAAACAAGCTTCGACCCCCTTCCCCCCAACAGTCGACCCCCTGAAAATATTGGGGGACAAACATATCGTTTTGCCACCCAATTATTTTGACAACCTGAACAATATTGATAAAACGTAATACAAAAATATGTTTTAAAAGCAGTGCAAAGAATAAAAAAAACATTGAATAAGCACAAAAATATTACTAAATAACACGCAAGTTTCAAATTTTTGCACAATTTTATACTGCAATTTTGTCCAAACACTATAGGCGAAATCGAATTTGAATATCTTAAATTGTCCTTTTGAATGATGTGTCAAACGTCTACACGTCCCCATCTTGATCACACAAAATTAAATACACCAAGCACATTATAAATAGCAAAAAATCTATGTAATTATTATTCATAAATTATTGTCAGTATCATTGTAATATTAACTAACATCTATAGATCCATCATATCGTAATGTGAATTACAGAACCAAATATACATCTCTAATTTTAATAACGTACTTGAGATTTCATTCATTGAAGTCTATTATTAGTGTATTTACTTGTTTATCAATAAAACGCCATTGTTAGCTGGGTAATTCTGATCTGAATACAATGCGATCAGTAAAATGCAACCTATAACGTAGTACTTTGTTGTAAATATCACCCAAACATATAATATATCGTACTGTTATACACAGTGTATTATTCCATTTTTGTGACGTATATTTTGACCATGAAATTAATACCGTAATTTTGACATGATACTATATTGATAGGTGTGATCCTTTCACTATCATAATATAATATATTCCTCTATTGATTGCATCTGGGGGGTTATATCCAGAAAATGTCATTTGGAAAATTAACTGCAAAAAAGGAGATGAATTATTTCATGTGCAACCAAGGCTTTCAAGGACGCGAGGCATATAACGGTGTCTACTATCCGTGAAGCCATTAAAAACTCACTCCGATATACCCAGCTTCTCTTGCACGCGGTTGCATTGGACTAATATGCAAATGGTAAGCACAATGCGTTGAAAATGGCAAACGCATAATGCATCAACTACTCAATAATGGATAGAGCCATCCTCGCCCGCTGTGACCCATGACGTCACCGGGACCTGTGCGCATGCGTGGTATCGTAGCTATCATAATATCGCGGTATCAACATCTACGGCTGTCAGCAGAGTGTGTGTGTGTCGTGTGTGTGTGTGTGTGTGTGTGTGTGTGTGTGTGTGTGTGTGTGTGTGTGTGTGTGTGTGTGTGTGTGTGTGTGTGTGTGTGTGTGTGTGTGTGTGTGTGTGTGTACGCGCATTATGTGTATATATACATATAAACATGTTCATATGTATGTACATGTATAATGTATAATGTAATTTATAATGTATATATGTGCACATATTGGTTGGTATGTGTATGTTCATATGTAGAAATATATGTCTATATATATATGTCATATATATTTCTTCTTACGTCTCACGAATACATTAACATTTTGAGCTCTAAAAGCCTCCTAGTATAATGAATTAAAACAAAATTGTAACTCATATTTCTTATATTTCCTTCCTTTTTTTAAACGACCTGCAGACCTCTGAAGAGCAGAATATATATTTTCAGTCAAACATTATGTTTAAGCTACGAATGTGGTATGAATAGAAGTTTTTTTTTGTATTTTGATAATTTTATAGGTTGCCATTATCAATATCAATTGTTAACTGAGGTAACAATGAGCTTAATGTTGCAAAAATATGATACTAGTCGATGCAAGAAGGCTGTCTTAAAGATGTTATTTTAAACGGCAACTTAAACACTATCACACCATTTAAGCTTCTCATCCCGATTCTCAGCGCCTACATATATGTAACGCAATAATCATTCAGAATATTGCAATAAGTATATGACAAGAAATCTATAATTGGGGTGTTTGTTTCTTCTTCGATGTTCAAGGATTTTTCTACTTTGATTCATTGTACCATAACGGTTATTTACCCTGAATTTACGTCACGATTCATTTGCAGAAAAAAAGATTAGCCTTGATGATCAACCTCTATTTATCTGTAAAGAAATAAACATCTTGTAGTTTCTTTATTTTGTGACTGATGAAGTATTATGAGGTACATGCATTGTATTTGATGCACGACCCGTAAAATATGCGCCGTTGATATTACAGTCATTGCTAGTATTTATTTACGTTGCATTATCCATGCCCTCCTTGTCAAGCTTCTTGTAGTTAACAGAAACCGACTATTACTGTCAATGACATGCATGACAAACACAAAACTGCTTTCACACACACACACACGCGCGCGCGCGCGCATGCACACATACATACACAAACAAAAACACACACTTACACACACATACAATCACACACAGGTTCACGGAAGCACATACACACACCACGCACATACATAAAACATACATAAACATACACACCAACACACACGGATACACACAAAACACACAAATACACACACACGCACACATGCAGACACAAACACAGACACACATACATACACACACAAACATACACACTTACACACTACACACACACACACACACACACACACACACACACACACACACACACACACACACACACACACACACACACACACACACACACACATACTGGTATGAATACAAAGATGGAGTTGGAAGAGAGATAGGGGAATCGATGTCAAAACATTTTGTTAAAAATGCATGTAATCAAAGCGTTAAGCTGTTCGTTTTAACATATAACATTAAGAAATAATATGCCCATCGTTCGCTATACATTTCTCTGACAGATGTCTTTGTACGTATTGTCCAATAATCAATCAATTGGATCTCGAAAAGATTTTAGCTGGCACACTAAAACAAAAACAGGATTGCTTGAAATCACAAGAGTCCACCTAGTCAGACGTTTAACTATTCACAACTTTAAGTTTGTTTTAGGTATACAGAAGATTCAATGACCATAAATGTTTAATGGCAGTAATCATGATTTCATTCATAATGTTCACTAATTACAAGAAGAAGGGGGTTTTTGGTCAAAAAAGAAAGGATTAATATCATAGTGCAAAATGTGGATCATTTGTTATAAGGTTGTACCTGTAATTTAGAAAAGGGTTCATTTGTCATTGAAACAATGCCAAGGCTCGGTAGTTAACATAAAAGTGTTCCACGATTATAAATTGAAAAGTGATGTTGCTTTTCTGAATTATGGCTCGGGATCCCTTCTCGTCATTATGATTGTACCGAGTCCATTCTTTCATTGTGCCTAGTGAGCCTTGTGGATAGCAGTCCTTTGATAACATTACACTGTTGAAGTGTGTTTAGAAACTGATAGCAAAGATTTGTTTAGAAAACGTATGGTTAGATTATTGAAATTTAGTGTTTAGAAATTGGACACTGATGTTAAGTAATTTAACACACGACGTTTAGCCTCTTGAACATGTTTACAAAGAGACAGCAAGAATCTCTTCAGAAAGACATTTACTCAGTAAATACATTCTTCACAGTGTACAGAACTGTTTCGCTGATTATGATTAGCATCCTTTATGAATACAGTGAAACCTGTCTTTAAGCGTCACTCAAGGGAAACAAGAAATGTGACCTATTTAGACAGGTGGCTGTTATAGACAGGTTCTTGAACACATGATTTGTCTCCAAGGCAATTATTCAATGGCCACTATAGACAGGTTGGCTGCTATAGAGAGTTGGCCGCTAAGACAGGTTTGACTGTTTTTTTATTAGATTATGAAAAGAGAACATTTCCCTTAATCTGTTAGACAAGATTTGATTTTGATATAACACACATTCTCCATATACGGCAGAGATATCTCGTTCTCAGTCCCAACCGGTTTATTATGACTTGTAAGCCTTATGAATTGTGGTTCGTTGTATTCATGAATATCAATTTTATATTATACCTTATATCCCACATTCGATAGTCTTACAGTACCATCACATATGTGACAGTTTTCTTCGTTAGCACTTTTCTGCCAGGCGCAGTGCACTTTTACCCCCGACCACAAATCGATAAATGTTGTAACATTCATCCTGTATTCAGCAAGATTTCTAATTTTAATTTTTTTTGGCGAGGTTAATGTATATTTTTTTAAAATGAAATCTCAAGTTTGTCGATTGATGTGGGATAAAAAGCAAAATAATCATCTTCTATTTCTCGGGCAATGGATACAATCTAGCAGCGCCTCTGTGAAGTTACATGTAGATTGTACCGTTGCACTTGTAGTCAATGGTTATTTGTTTATTAATCAGCGATCTTCCAGTAAAGGGTAAGCTAATGATTTAACTAGAGGACCTCATGAAAAGCGAATCCTATAGAATATGAAATCTTGATTAAGAGGCTTTGACCAAACTTACCATTACACCTTTGCCCTGATTTGCCCCGTATTAGAAATAATACGATGGAAAAATTGTTTAATATTTGAACCTCACAATGGAATATGAAGTTAGATCTAGATTTGCCCTTGTAGCAACACTCTAACATCAAAGGGTGCAAAGTTCTTAATCAAAGAATGAAATGGAAGTGAAATGTGAATGAAAAGAAAATCCGAAGTATTTGTTTACATTTTGCTTCTAAGGAGAGTTTTTACCGGAAATTGTATAAGGAGCACTTTTGATTAATGGAGTGTATGAGCCTTGAAGTCATTCCATAAAGAGTCAAAATTACTTTAATGCATTTATACATGTAACAGGGGCATTACTAAGCAATTAATTCAAAATTCATTCTTTTACTCTGAATCTACACTTCAGATTCAATGTTCTTTTGATTTTTTTATGACCTTCTCTACTTAAATTCGACAATAATTTCTAACCTATAAACGCACATGTCCTGTGCACATTTCGAAAAAAATTACAACTTTACACCATAATTTGGAACATTTGCAGTTCCTTTGGGTGCAACTTTGCACCCTAACTTATAAAAAGGACAGATTTGCGGCTTTAACTCATAAACGTGCAGATTTTTTACCTGTTGATATAGGTGCAAAGTTGCACCTAAAAGGGTGCTGAAAGTGTGGCATTTGAAAGATGCAAAATTGAACCTTATCTAAGTGTGTGGGATAGGTGAAAAAATACATAAATGTTCACAATGAAACTAATTCTAGAAAATTCCTTTCATGATTTTGTTTACCTATGTTCAAAACAGGATGTTAATTGACAAAGACTTAACTTATGATCAAAGTTGAGATGAAGAGCCGACGATGGGGGTGACAATTTTTTTTGTATAGGGTAGTGACTGAAAATAAAAAGTACAGTGGCGACCAAAAGTATCGTCACGTTCCAAATGCGTTTACTGAAACGCGTTCCTTGAAACGATGTACAAACGCGACGAAACGCAAAGCCAGCGTAGTAAATGCGTGCCTTGTGTTTATTGAAACGAAATCTTTTCTGGAATCGCGTTTGCACGCGTTCGGAACGTGGTGATACTTGTATGTCCAATACAATTCCTTAACCTTTAACACTAACCCCAAATTCTAACTCTTAACCTTTCCATAATCTTTCTAGTGCCTCTAAACTTTTGGTGAACTTAACATGACTTTTTCGTTTCCTTTCTACTTAGTGGGGGGGGGGGGGCGGAAGAGTGCGAGCAGGGGTTAGTGAACAATGTGATCACACTGTATTTCATGTTATCAGTTACGTCAGCTTAAGTTAAGATTATTCATATTTCGTGAAGGTCTGTCAAAATGAATAACTTACTCTGTAAAGTATTACATCACATTGATCTTGACAAGATCGTGAGTACGTACTGTATTAGCAAATAAGTTGATTCATCTAACTATTACAAAGAACTGCACCATTTCAAACATAAACATACCTGGTATGATACCAATAAGGTGAAACTAGAAAGCGTGCCATTTTCCAACATGTTTGTTCCAATTTGACGCGCTAGCTCAAAAGAGTCATGCCGCATACCTTTAAGTGCTTCTTTATTTCATACAAATGCGAAATGTCAGTGGATAAATTGACATTTACACCGTAATAGTTGTGAGTCCCAAATCACTCCTTAGAAATAAATCTCTTCGTCAGGTTTTATTGATGGTGGGAAACGATGATCATTTACTCTATATAAAAAGTGCAGACACGTGACACTATACTACTGGACCAAGAAATATGTTTCTGCTTGCCTGAATTGTTTCTTTGGTTTTTGATCTGTTTTGTTTTGTTTAATACTTGCTTAGTTCAGTCTTTAAAATACACTGAATCATCAGTGTAATACATTTGCAATATCCTTTACTTAAAAAGTGCATTTTACATGTATACATAAATGTAGTTAAGGACAAGGAAATTTTTTGACTTTCAAGAAAATCTTATACATATGGTTTTACAACTTCGTATATTTCACTATCGAGACCCTTGTTGGGAAGTACCTCTCTAAAGAAAGATTACGTTTGAAATCAACTTTTGTCATGGTTTTCTTTCATTTTCCGCGCCTGCTACTTCTGAGCATACATACAGTGCCTTTACAAAGAATAGTTTTATTTCGAGTAAGGAATCAAAAACAAATAATATGAAATTAATTTGAGGATCTCAAAATATGATTTGCTTAATAATGCCTCAGCCATTGACTTTTCAGTTGGAGTTACAGATATACGTTCACTAAAGTCTGATGAATTTTTCATACCAGGTGACACCGTCCAAGATCAACGCAAGACAACCATTGACGTGAAAGGAATCTACGACAGTTCCACTGACGATCCGAATACATCGCTACTTTCATTTCTGCAGATCCAGTCCACTTTACGAAGGTCTCTGGAATTCCATAAAGCAACTCAAGTTTCGAAATATCTTACACGGTGTTGCTACTTGTTTCTCACATTCATGCCATTTCCAGGACGTTGTCCCAGCTCAATCCCCTTTCACCTCTTGTCACATCGTGTGCATCGGTGATCGTTCAAACACACTGATCCAACCTTTCTGAGACCTTCATCATGCCTACCAACTTGTCCACTGTTTTCTGCCCATGGTTATGAGGGGTGCATCGGTGATGTACCAGGACAGATTCCAGAGACAGATCTTGGCCGTAGGAAGGTTGCACCAGGAATCATATACAAAAGGTTTGCGCTATCCACAAGGGATCTTCATCTAGGTGGAAGTGATTTTGGACGGAACACCGTCCCGCATGGCTCAACGTTCAGACGTAATCCCCGAATCTCAACTACCAATGTTGTGGAATATGTCCAACACCTTGCAACAAACAAAGTCGGAAAAAGTGCTAGGATGATATCAAGGTGGTGTGTAGTTTGGCTTCCAGACCTAAGAACTTATCCTACATACTAAAGAGATTATTACCTGCTTCGAACTAAGACTAGTGTGGTTTGTGGTGAGGTAAATGCAGAGTATTGGCAGAGTGAAGTAGAAAAGGTTGGAGAGTGAGTGTACTACTATTCTGGGGGTAGAAAAGTCGCATGGCATGGAACCGAGGCTAGGTAGTATGAGGATCGCATTTTGGACGCTGGAAGACCATCCTACATGGACATCAATCAGGGCATTCCGTGTATTGTTAGCATTGGACGTCCATTCAATATCACGGACCGATACACTCATGAAAGAGAAAACGTTGCAACCCCACAGAAGTTTTGAGCATTTCCAAACTTTCGTGAAGTTTCAAGGCGGCCGTCTGTATCTGCTGGACCGTCCCTAGCACCCATACACGAACCATCTGGAATCATTGGAGTGGTCAGGTGAGCGGAGGACAGTGTGACTGAATCCTAACCCCAGATGTGAAATACAACAGTATACTGGTGAAACCTACTGCTGACCCTACTGATGACGGCCAGAGCATTCTGACCCGAAAACATAATTCCTCCACACCGAAGTTGTCGTGTCGGAAGCATCACGTTTTCGGGTTGTCCATCCATGCGTCCGTACGTGCGTCCGTCCGTCGCTCATTCCGTTACCGGTTCTCATTATTGCAATAACGCGAAAACCATCGATGGGTTTATAATGAAACAGGGTTCGGGTAGATTTTGGAGTTGAAAGGTAACAAAAAATCAAAGGTCACTGGGCCTAATACATGTCTGATTTAGGCCTTACTTACTGACCTTACTGAACTTACTGAGCGCCGCACAGTCTTGGGCTCATTACCACGACAACTGAACAATGGCTTATCGGATTTTAATGTAACTTGGGTCAAGTATGAATATTAGGCGCAAACGAACTCATTCGAATTTGGACTTGAAAGTTCACAGGTCAAAGGTAATTAGGCTTCATACATGCCTGATTTTTGCTCGCTACCACTATAATTCAAGAATTTCTAAAGTAACTTGGGTCAAGTATGTAGTGTGATGCACCAATTAACCGATTGGATTTCATAGTTGAAAGGTCAAAGGTCAAAGGTCACTAGACTTTTACAAGTCATGTCTGATTTGGAATCCTTATGGAAATAACAAATTCTAATCATATTGAGTACATACATGAGTGTTTTCAATTTTAAATAAAATTGGGTGGGAGTGCGAACTTTGGAGGCATATCAACTGCGTGCAGTCGAACTGCTGTAGTTTTATTTAAATTCTACCGCATTGTTACCCGACAGATCTTTTTATGGATATTACATGAAGCAGTACGAAGTATTGAGTTAAACGATAAAAAAATATGCGACCTACATTGCTTCGAGAAATTCTGTACTTAACTATAAATTAATTCCACTAACAGGCTACATTACTACTATCAAATCAATTCCATGTCTGTAATGCAGACTGTAAGCAATCTCAATTTAAAACAGATCGATGAATCACTTTAATGTATAAACATTACATCTTACGTCAATATTTAATTTTTCTCGCTCACTTGATAAAGTAACAAGTTTCGAGAATTCACATTTTTTCCAATTCTGTCAGACCAGATCAGTCCTCCGACAAACGTAAATCTTGTTCCCAAGTCGACGGCACCATTTATTTAGGTTGTAACATGAACATCCGTCTGTACTCTACGGAGCATTTGCTTAGCCATCCCTCTGAATGGCTGTGGCGCCCGATAAAAGCACAACCATCCACTTCTTACTTCCACGTTCAATATCTCAAAGAGAAAAATATTGGAACTTACGTCTGGTAGCCAGACTAGGTGATGTACGGAGGGTAAATATGTCCAAGCATACTCTTCGCTTTTCCCTCCGGCAGTAGATATACCATGATTGACAGGGCAGCATAAAGTGGACCCCCATGGGATGCTATTGCTCGTCTACCCTCTCTGTCTCTTTTCATTTTCACGCCCTCCCCCTCTTCAGCAGCAAACGGCTCTTCAATGGACCTGATTAGAATGTGTGCTTTTCAATTTCCCGCGTTCGGACTCGAGGGGCGATCGCACGATAATGAAACGTATATCACGGTGTCTTCGAATCTGTAACTCGGGGTGTGGATTACAGTATCTTTTTGTGCACGGCAGTAATTGCTTCACTGTAGACGTTAGCCGTTAGATAACTAGCTTGAACACTTACGTGAGGTCTATTCGGAAAAATATGGCGTATGCTGGAAGCAGGTTAAATATATGGCGATAGGGAGAGCATTGCACAAAGTGTAGATGTAGGGCACAAGTTCAAAAAATTTGATGGTCATTAGTCAAAATGATATCAGATATGCGGCGGATACAGATCTATCTTTACGTCAACATTGACGGAGATCAATAGCTAGTGAGAGAGACGTAAAGGAAAGCGACTAATTTGAGTTAAAAGTTGCGTGTCTCCTTGCGTTATGGAAGAGATTTCTATGACAAAAATCTGAGCCAAATCTTTTGTGACGCGTTTAATGCATTGCAGTTTTCCCAGAATATAGCTATAAAGGTATAGCTGTTGAGCTCCACCAAAAAAATAAATATATAAATAAAAAACTAAATCAATCATGAAATGAAAAGAATCGGAATGCCTACGGAAATGTATATTGGGATTTGGGATCATACTTTCATACAATGGCGGATTCAGAGGTGGAGGCTTAATCGGTCAGGAGGGACAATAACAATAAGCCAAAAATACATGACCCTTTTTCTGATTCCTGTTTGAACTAAGAAAAGACAAAGAGTTAGTCCTACCTATCTGTAGAAAACTTACAAATTTCAGTTGGTTCGTTTTTCCGCCCGTTCGTTCCGCAAGACTCAAATCATATCAATTTGTTGAAAAAATGCTCCTCTTTTTGGCAGAGAAATACGAGGTTTTACGCACACTGGTCATGCATTATTGCTCTCACATCGTGCTGTGTAGGAGCAGTCTATTGTTTACATTCACACTCGAACGCAAAATAATAAAGACTGCGTTGATTTCTAGCCAGCTGGGAAAGTCAGAAGACTGAGAGAAAATGGTGTCTGTGATTGGTTTTTGCCAATTCCGCGGGACTTCTCCTAGCCAATAAAATAGATTTTTACATTTTTAGAATTTTTACACATAATCATCTTCAATGTATTTATAGATGGCGCACTTTCATTTTATGAAGCGGCAAAGTCAGAAAATGGGAAAACGGGGATCTTCTAAGAGATTTTTTTAAACCAAAAAAGGAGGTCTTTAGAATCAATTCCCCGTGTCATAACATTGACTTCGGTCACGTATTTTGATCTAACCTTAAAGAGAAACCTTTGATTATCATAAATCTCGTTTCAATAGTATATAAAGCTTGCAGATTTGTTAAAATGGCAAAACATGTGCCCAAAACGACGGTTTTAGTTCCAGTTTACCATTGTGTTGCAAAACTCTAGACCATGAAGAAAGTAAAAGATCGTTTAGAAATTGATATGACTGCAAAATTCGAAATTAACCAGCCATCATGTACAGATGTAAAGGACAGTGTGTTCGGAATAACAAACATTCGGAATGACAAGCAGCACCCGCAAGCACATATCTGTAACTGGACCATTCCATTAATGTGGGCAACCAGAGGAGGTATCTCTTTTAATGTCATGGAGCTAATTCCCACTCCTTAAGGAGTGTGATTAGGGACCACTCCTTTTGGAGTTAAATTTTGGAGCTTAAATTTTCAGAGAGTGGAAAAATCCGTCGATTTGGAGCTAAATTTTCCAGTCTCTTAAAAATTTTAGCCCCAAAATTTAGCTCCAAACGAGTGGTCCCCATACTCCTTAAGGAGTGGAAATTATAGCTCCGGAAAGGGGGAAGGGGGAAGTCGCCCCTAAAACTATTGGGGGAAAACATTTCGTTTCGCCTTCCCCAATAATTTTGAAAAAAAAGAAACATTCATAAAACTTACTGCAAGAATATGTTTCAAAAGCAGCAAGGCATGCACCAGAAAATCATGAAACTTAATTTCTTACTTTTGCCCCCTAATTCGAAAAAAAAATGGATCGACATCCCTGGTGAATCAGTTAAATCATAGAGATATTATATAAAATATGCACCACCTCTGACATTTTTACACCCAGCCTTCAAAGCTGTTACATGTATCATTGTCGTGTTAATCTTTATTCCCACTTCGTCCAAATGTATCACGAAATGTATCAGCTGACAATCAGTAACAATCTTCGATTTGTCACGTTTCACGTTTATCAAATATTGGCTGTTCATAATTCAAACAAACCGAAATGTATCAATTTTATTGTTTTTAGGGCGAACATTGATTATTGCACATGATTTTAGGTCATTCGTAACCCCCCCCCCACCTCCCCACCTTATTGTTGTGTGCACTTGCAATGTCAAACAACTTTACAATCTACTTTAGATTTCACAGTCCGAGGGATGTGCGCGTTACTGTTGTTTTTCTAGTTGTTTTTGTTTGTATGTTGTTAATCTTTTGTTTAGACTCGCGTAACAATGTTAAAGGCATAATTCAACCATGTTCTCAGAAAAAAATTGAGTTACAAAACTCTCCATGCTATAATAAGTGTTTTTGATAAGGTCCAAACATGAATTCCTGACAAATTGTACTTCAAGGCGATCATTTAGTGCTTTAAAAAGTGAGCATCTATGACGATGTCAAATTGCATACTGACAGAGTCAGTCGCGTTTTGTTTTGAAATCATGAGAAACTACAGAAGTTCAGTTTTTTTGTCTTTCACACGGGTGTATCCAGGATTTTTTTTTCAGGGTGGGGCGTAATCATAATGTTTTGGACTATTTTACAATGAAATAACAGCAAGATGTGATCAAACGTACCTGATCAAGGCTTTTTCCATTATTTCATTGTGAAAAGGCCCTCGAAAAAAGTCTTAGGAAAAATGTGGACTTTTTGAGATTGTTGGAGGGTCGTCGTACGACCCTTCTGACTTCCCTTGCATACACCCATGTTTCGTGTATATTAAAGGTATTGGCTAACATTTACCACAGTCAACAAAATCTGAGCTACATGATTCCCCATGCTACCATTGTCTTTGATAAGGTCTAAAAATGACGCCCTGAAAAAGTTGTATTTCGAAATGATTATTTAGTGCTTTAAAAAAGTGAAAATCGTAAGCTGATCGGATTTACCTGCCCATTTTCTCCCATAGACTTACTGTGTGTACACCTAGGCCATTTAAACTCGCCCCGAGTTTTAATTGTTTATTCATGTATATCTTGCCATTGGCAGTGTAACTTTCAAAACTTTTTTTTATTCTAGGGTGTTTATTTGTCCATATGAACACTACTATGTAGTTCAGATATCAAAATTTGACAATTTTTTAAATTGAAGCTCCACAATGTTAGCCTATCACTTTAAAGTATAGTTTTGGTCGATCAGACAAATTTTTGGTCAATCTGTCACACAGTATTCTATTTTCACCCCAAAACAACATCATACCCACAAAAAATAATTATAGTGACAAATTATGATGTTTAAATTAAAGGAGAGCATCTAGCGGTAGGTACATTACCTATGAGAAATGTTTTACCATTTACCAAAGGTATACTTGGGCTTTAGATTTGATAATATAATTATTTAGTTTATTGTATTGTTCGCGTATGTTGACGACGTTATTTGCCACCTTTTGAAAAGTAAGGAAGCAGTTATATACGATTGGGCAGCCAATGTTGGAGTTGTCGGTTGCTGTATTGATAGTAGTGTAAAGAAGCGACACGCAGAAACACCACACGAAGAGATCGGTGGGCAAACAGTTGCTACGTGTATGCAAACATTAGCCGCCAGATTTTGAAATCAGAAAATATTCTGTTGACATTCACGGTGTGGGAGCTATTTACCCAGCGATCAAAACGCAAAAAAAAAAAAAAGATTCCTGTCTGTTTTAATTTTCTACATCATTTTCGAAGATGTATCAAGTTGATCCTCATGAATAAATCTATCTAAATAGAGAGTAAACAGTGAAATGATTAAATTTCTCAAATTAAATGCGAGGATTTAACTTATCGTCTCCCACGGCTTTTCAGTTCCAGTGCATCAAATTATTTTTTGTATTCCGTTGTCGGAAGCATTGAGTTAATTGAATGTGAACAAATAAGTTCATTAAAGCGAGGTTATCGTGAGGATGTGCCTGTATAACGCAAGATGGGTTGCATGTAAACACGGTCATGGATGTACTTGTAAGTCTGCATGGTTCAAGGGTGTTTTAGAAGCACGTACTATATTATTACCTTGTATTTCTACAACTATTTCCACACACTGAATGCTACATGTACATAATCTTTCCGTCATGGACGCCTCTAGAATGGCGTATGAAGTATGACATGCCCTCTTGAAAACTCATTTCGGCAAATCTAAAATTGTTTAGACATGTTTTTTTTTTAATCTCAGGGTTAATCCTTTTTGTCTGACTGCTTAAATAAAATGTTGACGTCCATTTGATGTTTATTTGAAGTTCATTTGTAAATTTATGGCAAATGTGATACTCATAGATGTTCAGTTTCTAAAGCACTAAATGATCGTTTTGAAGTACAATTTTTCGGGAATTCATTTTTTAAAAATTAGAGCTTATTAAAGACACTAATTATTACAGCATGGAGGATTATGTTGCTCAGATTCTTTTAAATTGATAACATGGTTAAATTATGCCTTCTAACATCGTCACGCGAGTCCAAACAAAACAATAACGACAAATAAACAAAAACAACTGGAAA
Source organism: Eucidaris tribuloides (assembly GCA_001188425.1). NCBI lineage: Eukaryota > Metazoa > Echinodermata > Echinoidea > Cidaroida > Cidaridae > Eucidaris > Eucidaris tribuloides. Next base: position 11,072 of record JZLH01S0006193.1, on the reverse strand, counting down.
ACAACATGAGTATATAACACGCACACATCAATTGGACTGTGAAATCTAAAGTAGATGGTAAATTGTTTTAGAATGTACAGTGTGTCTCAAAAATAATTGTGCAAGTCAAAAGCGCCCTCTTAGGTAATGAGGAAAACATTTGTGTGACATCATGCTTACATCACCATCAAGGGCATAGTCTTAGCTTTCAAATGCCGTTTGTTCTGTTCAGTTTGCTTATTTTAATCCTGAGATATGTTCAGTTAACAATGAAAAGGTAAAATCACAAATGTGCCACTTTTACTAGTTTGCAGTCAATATAGCATCAGGCCCTCTTCCCGTAAAAGTGACACAGTTGTGATTCCACCGTTGTGTTTTTTACAAGATATCTCACGATCAAAACAATGATGTTGACGTAAACATGGGTCACAGCAGTATTTTCTAAAGGTCAAAGGGGGCGCTTTTCCCTTGAACAATTTTTTGAGACTTGCTGCAGCATGTCTCAAAAAATTCTGCAAGTACAAAGCGCCCTCTTCGGCAATTAGAAATACTCTGGCGACATTATGCTTGCATCACCGTCAAGGGCAAAGTCTTAGCTTTTAAATGCTATTTGTTCTGTTCAATTTGCTTGTTTTTGATCTCGAGATATGTTGTAAACAACAAAAGGGTGGAATCACAATTGTGTCACTTTTACTCGGGACTGTAGTAAATGTGGCACAATTGCGATTTTACCCTTTCTTATTTTCAAAATTAAGACAAGCAAATTAAACAAAACTAACGGTATTTGAAAGCTAAGACTATGCACTTGACGTTGATATAAGCAACATGTCTCAAGAGTATTTTCTAATTACCAAATAGGGCGGTTTTCACTTGCACAAATTTGAGACACACTGTATATTTCACACAACAATACTTTTTTATACGAACAACCTAAAATTATGTGCAATAATCAATGTTTACCCTAAAAATCATGAATTGGATACATTTTGGTTTGTTTGAATTATGAACAGTACTTTGGACTGTGAAATCTAAAGTAGATAGTAAAGTGACATGAAATCATGTGCAATAATCTATGTTCGCCCTAAAAACAATAAATTTGACACATTTCGGTTTGTTTGAATTACGAACAGCCAATATTTGATAAACGTGAAACGTGACGAATTACAAATTGTTACTGATCGTCAGCTTATACCTTGCGTGATATATTATGATGAAGTGGGAATAAAGATAAACACGACAATGATAGTAGCTTTGAAAGGTTGTGGTTGGTGAATTTGTTATGTTGTAAACTACGGATGGCGAAATAATTCTTTCACCCAGATCAAAATCATGAATATGATACTCATGATGATGATGATGATGATAATGATGATGATGATCATGAGGAGGAGGAGGAGGTAATGATGGTGATTAATGATGATGATGATGATGATGATGATGATGATACTGAAACATGATGATGATGATGATGGTGATGATGATGATGATGATGATGATGATGATGGTGATGATGATGATGATGGCGACGACGACGACGGCGACGACGACGACGACGACGATGATGATGATATTGACACTGATGATGATGATGATGGTAATGATAAAGGGATGATGATCATGATAATGATGATGGTACTGACGATGACGGTCATGATGATTATGATCACGATAATGACGACGATGATGATAATGAAAATACTTATGAAAATGGTGATCATGATGCAGCTTAAAGACTTTAGTCAAATATTAGGCCTACGGGTGATAGCATAACAGGAAAATATTTGCTACAAAAGCTTTTGCTTTGATTTCGAAATAACGTAGTTTGTTCAACGCAGAATAGTCTTGGTGGGGCGTGGTGGTTATAGTTTAGGTTAATAAAATCCTCCAGCCCTTATAAACTCACTCAAGATGTGGGTTGGCGGTTGGGGGTTGGGGGTTGGGAGTAATTGCTCACAGGCTACGTTGAACCTCCAACCCCCTATACTGTATAGTTTCATGTTTCTTACTTTGTAGGCGTCATAACCGACGATACAACTGTGTCTGGTGATAGTGCTGTAGATAACACCTATACGATTATCTAACATATTTTGATCATAAAGTTTAACAAGAGAGGGAAATTCAAAAGTGTTAGACAAGTTGATGAGCATAAATACTGTGCTATACATGTACGTACAGGCAAACAAGGGTATACTACAACACATTTCAGGGAATCACCCCCGGGCGTTTCTGCATCTCCTTGTTATTGATAATCTAATATGCAATCATACGCGATTCGATCCTCTGGAGCGTTGAGATCAATAGTTATGGTCTATATAAATGAACAAAACTTTCACCTTAGGTTGTATATATAACAAGTATCGATCGTTATTGTTGTCGATATCTCTCCCGTTGTGCAAACTTTGGGTAACTGGGAACTGTGGTCTGTGTAACTGGGAAATTTACACACAAACGAGTTTATATTTGCAAATGTTGGCAGAAATTTGCATAAATCTGCACACGTGGGACGCCGACCTGCAGATGCTTCGTCAAGTCAATACAGTCAATACAAGATTTTTTTTTACACAATGCAAACGGGTATACCATATGGTTATATCTATGGGGATTTATTCAACTTAGTACACAATAGGATTATGATTAAGAAAGAAGGTTAGGACGGGTAACGTTAAGTTTTGAAACAGATAAATCAACATTGCTGTCAACTCCAGGAGACATTAAAAAATCATTTACTTAAATAATTTCATCTCATTAAATTAAACAAAATTAACATTCATACAGGTCACAAAAGAGATAAGCATATTTGTATTGATTTGTTATTCATGTTTTGTTTATTTATCTATTGATACCAATCGGTAAGTCATGGATGGACGACCATTTTACAAATTTAACTGTTTCAGTATTAACACAGCTTAAGTAATGTTTCCCATGTACGTTGGGTAGTGACAACCGTATGCGCGGACAAAGTGTAAGTTTCATCAGAAAGCAGATAAGTTTACAACGAGGTCATTAAATGCATTTTTTACACTCAGTAAAATGCATAAAGATGTTTTCATTTGTTCAATTAATATAATTTTTGTCTACTGACTGTGGGGGTGTCAAAAATAGAAAAAAAAATTACGTGTTCCCATTCACAAATTTCTGTTCTGTGTTTATTTCTATAATTTCAGCCAATTGCGCTTAAACCGCAGTCATTATTTTCAACATTTGTTGTTGTGTCAGTAAACACACCAAAGAAGTATGAATGAATGAAACAGAACATTCTAGAGTGCAGTTTAATGCACTTTTGCAGTTGTTTACGTGTGTGAGTGCAGGATAGAAAGAAATCAACTACTTAAATGTACGTGCTTCAGTGAAACTCATATTTTGACCATTCACGCAGCCTCTGACGTGATTTTTAATAGAGCATTTGTTGGAGAGGAAGTGGGAATGTAGCTAATTTAATTGATTCATCATCCTTTTCATAATCGCCTTCGTCATCACATTACCATCGTTGTCATTATGTTCGTCGTCGTCATCATTAGCATCACCATTATAATCTTCATCATCATAATCACTATCATCATCATAGTCATCATCATCATCATCATCATCATCATCATCATCATCATCATCATCATCATCATTTTAATGACTACCGTCAAATGGGAGGGGGGAGGGCGGCTTGAACCCGCCAAATGAAATTTAGTCATGGTACAGAAAAGCTTGTATTGATAAAATGTGTGTTCGTTCGTTTCCGATCACCAGCTGATTTGGCTCATTACGTCTCTTATCATCATCATCATCATCATCATCATCGTCATCATCATCATCATCATCATCATCGTCATCATCATCATCATCATCATCATCATCACCGTCATCATCACCATCATCATCCTCATCATCATCATCACCACCACCACCACCACCATCATCATTATCATTATCATCATCATAATCATCTTCATTATTATCAGCATCATTCTTTCAAATTATTACCATATTAAACTGGAGGACACGAAAGGTCACGCTGAAATACGTATACCTTTTCCTTGAGCTCTTAAAAATAATCCGAGACCTCCGTACGAAGATATTGTTATTCCCAACAAGTGGGTGGACAAGTGAGCATTACTGCCTATCAAGCCAATTTAGGACATTGGTCAAAACTGTTTTCCCTCTATTTTTTGAAGAATGTGTTCTTAATATGCAAAAGGACTCACAAAAGAGCTAAAATTAGTCGTAGCATAAACATTTGTGCAGGTTACTAGTATCAGAATAGGCGTGGGCAGACAATATTCAAGGATACATTGACCATTAGACGTCTAAATAAAAGATAGAACCATGCAGTTTTGCTTATAATATTTCTCACAATATTCGAGACCTACAAAGACAATGACGTATTTATTGATGAAGGAAACGTCATCAAATATTCATTTTTTTAGTTTTATATTTGGTTTTGATGTATATTATGGCCTTTGTAAACAATTCCGTATGTTCCACGGGACTTCCTGTAAATGCATAAACGCCTTCTGAAAATAAGGCAACTTGTTCGCAATGACCCGATAATGATTAGAATCTCCATGGCAATGCACTATTTATTACCTAGGGGGCAAAACAGGTAACCCTGACACGGGCTGTTGTAAAAGGTTGTTAGGTGTCATTGTATTCAGAGAAGTATCCTCCACAATTTCAAGGTGGACTACCTTGGAAATATTTTGCTGAAAAAAAATGGCGGCTATTTTTTCAAAATGGCCGCCTTGAAAATTTGTTTTTCATGGTCTTGAAGATAACTTTGTAATTGAAACTTAGTTTACCATGTGTGTGACATCATATGAAAGGGGACTAAATTTTCCACAAGATGATACTATATTTGATGAGATTTAAGTATACTTTAATTGAAATTTATGGATAAAAACATGAGTTTTTATCATTTTTTCCTAAATTATGAATAATATTCCAAAACATATTTCACTACATTTCAAAAAGCTTTCCCAATTATGAATTGTCTTTTTCTCAAAAACTGTCCATATACTAGTTCAATAATCCCTAAAGATTTTAGATTCATTGCGTATTTATCAAAGAAGTTATAGCCATCCAAAGTTGATACTTTGGTATTAAGCTAAAACCGTACAATGCATAACTCAATAGCAACCATGAACAGTTGTTTTTGAGAATTTTGAAGATAATTTTCAAACAGACTCTCATTTTACCACGTGTGTGGCATCATATTACATGGGAGTAAATATTCTACCAGATGATATCAAATTTGTGAGGACCAACGTATAATTTCATTTAAATTTTGGGAACAAAATATCTTTTTTTACCATTTTGTCAGAAATATAAATAATGACCCCAAAATATCTATCTGTATGTTTCAAAAACTTTTTGACATACGAATTGAACATTTTAAAACAAAAGCCCATATATCAGTATATAGTATTCTGTGAAAAATTCACACAAGAATTGCCATTCAGGCAAGAAAGTTATGGGGATGCAAAGTTTACACTCAGAAGTGTAGTTAATGTGTTAAATTGTGCAATATCATATACTTGTACATAAACCCAATTCACCACAACATTTAACAAGCATCGACATTGAGATGATTGTGGTAAAATGGGATTCTATTTACAAGGAGACAGTCTGTGCACTATCTCTCCTGAAATTTGATTTCATTTTCTTTGTGTTCATTGCACAATGTGTGTAAAGAGAT
>JZLH01S0006182.1:0-29351 GCA_001188425.1 Eucidaris tribuloides | reverse complement strand
TCAAAGTTTTTCTCAATGTCGCGAATACGTTTACTAAGTTGAGTATTGAAATCGGAAATAGCCTGTTCTCTTTCTCCAATTATCTCCCGGTGTTCTTTTAACAGATTTTGTTTTCGTTTCACAACCTGATCGATGTCAACCATACGGTGCCCTTGATGAGTTGTAGTTATACATGTAAGACAGACACTTTTCTTACACGGTTCACAGTACGCCTCGACTGTTTTCGATTTATGCCCATCACATTTCCATTTAGTCGGTGCATCAGCATTCAGTATAGTGGCGTCACTCTTTCCAGCACAGTTGTCACAGAGGCGTCGTTTTTCTACCACACTATACGTGTACTGTTCGTCGGATTGGCAACCGCATTTTTCGCAATTTCCCTCCACGGACTCGAAATTCATGAAATTCATTGCCATTTCAACCGGTTTGTAAGTAACAATTCGTTAATGGTATAGCAACAATATCATACTCGAGGAAACAGGCATGAGTACGATGGATGAAATTGTCTTTAAACGCAATATGTAAAGTAAATTAATCCCAGCAGATGTGATTATATTGATGTCTTTCCGATGAAACACTGCATTTGATATGCTATAAATGCCCTTCACGTTGACTCGTACAAGTACACACACCACGCATCAGTGTCGCCAAACGTTTGCTTTAATCCATGCATGCAGTAACCCCGAAATTATTAATGACTGTGGTTTTCCCCTATGACGGTACCGATTGCGACATCAACATGGACCAACCCCCGGGCCAAACCCCTACAACATGCTTCGTTTGTGTCATCTGGTGAGACACAGTCAATCAATGATTGTTTTTTTTTTTTTTACATATGGGTCTTCTAAACACGGTTTGGTGAGAATTGTTTGTACAAAAATGTACCTGAAATATTTATATGTACTGAAAACTAATATTGTGCTAATTGTGCGTTGGTTACTAAATACACATCTAGAATATTACTCAGCGTTTGTTCAGTTGATGTAAATATATACCACGACATTAATAAAACGCCATAGCAACCATTGTACTGGTGCACTCCAGATCTGTCGTAACCCCGAAATTATTAATGACTGTGGTTTTCCCCTATGACGGTACCGATTGCGACATCAACATGGACCAACCCCCGGGCCAAACCCCTACAACATGCTTCGTTTGTGTCATGTGGTGAGACACAGTCAATCAATGATTGTTGTTTTTTTTTTACATATGGGTCTTCTGAACACAATTTGGTGAGAATTGTTTGTACAAAAATGTACCTGAAATATTTATATGTACTGAAAACTAATATTGATTTCATAAAATATTCTCACTGTGTTTTATGCCAAGTGAATTACATGTGTATATACCCCTATATGGGGGACTGGGTGTTGATCCACTTTTTATTTTTATTTTTTTTTCATTTTTTTTTTGGTGAGCGGGGGAGTAAGAATTAGGATGAAAAAAAAATAAAGATTACATTTTGAGTTGAAAAGGAAAGTAAGATAAGGAAATCTCAGGTCATAATGCGCCTGAATTAAATTGTTACCAAGATATCAACGGCTGATCAGATTTGCAAAAACTCCGGGGAAATGTTAACTATTAGGTATCAATCAGCTGATTACATTTTGCTAGATGAAAGGTCAAATGCAAAAGGTAACATATCCTTTTACTAGTCTGTAAGAACTTTATCATGATATCTTGGCAATCCTTTTTAAATCTTCATAAAAAATCTTCATCCATCACGTCTACTTTACCGTTTTAAAACTCATATCTCTTGATATGATTTTTTTTTCCGTTTTGATAGAGGCAAGAAATGTTATTCTTATACAAAACTGAATAATTACGAACCTGCTTGACGTAATCCAAGCTCCTTCCTCGTTTGACAACTTTAATTTGATTCCAATCACATATCCCTTTGCTACCTCAAGTTACCTCTATAAATTACAAGTGCACTACAAATTCCGCTTCTAAAAAAGAGATATACAAACTTATAAACTTTTAAAGTTCAAGTGATAATGCGTAGCACTTTAACTTCTGAGCTCCAACTCCCCCCCCCCCAAGGATTACTGCATGTATCTGCAAGATGTACATACAGTATCATATGACATTACATCAGGACCCCGAGCACGAACAGCAGTATTATGTCAATACTGCTGATTTCGGGTAATCCTCCTGAGTATGTATATTATTCTATATTGATACGTCATATGTGTAATTATGTAATTTGTAATCTGTATTTTGTTTTGTTCTTATGATTTCCGAAAAGAAACACTTACATACAGACCACCACGGGCTGAATGATCACTCACACCATGGAGTAGTAGGTCCATGCTCTCACAAACAGAGAGACACAGACACACAAACACACAAACACACAAGCACACACACACGTACACTTAACACAAGCACACATATACACATACACGTACCCATGTATACATAACCCACACATACACACAAAAACAAACACATACACGCATAAACACATACTAACATAAACTGACAAATAACTTACATACAGACACTTACACATACTGTTATACACACAAACATGTAAACATGTGTAGCACACATACAATGGCGACCCAAAATATCGTCACGTTCCAAACGCGTTCCTTGAAACGATGTTTAAACGCAAATCCATCATTGCAAATGCGTGCCTTGCGTTTATTAGAACGAAATTCGTTTCTGTGATCGCGTTTGCACGCGTTCGGAACGTGACGATACTTTCGGTCGCCACTGTACACAAACACAAACACAAACGAGTGTTTAATGAATTGCTCTAATATCATACAAAATATTACACAATTACAAACTACTTACCTTATTTTAGTTAAGTTTTGATTTAATTTTAGGTGACGTTCATTTTTAACCACTTACATCATACTGCACTAAGCAAAAGTGTTTCAAAATGCATAATGGTTTACATAATTTATGAAAAAAAGGGGGAAATGCAGATTTTCTTAGAAATTCAAAGACCGTAATCTAGAGCTTTGTTTTAAAATTCTTGGCATGGTATTATGGCATGGACATTATCCAAATTGAACCTGTCTATAAAGTTACATGTTATTGTTGTTTTATAAGCCTTTTTGACGAAATTTAATAAAAGAAAACAATATTCGAATAAAGATTTCATTGAAATTAAGCATGCTTAAGGTATTACAATATATGTATATATATATATATATATATATATATATATATTATTTGACCTGTCACCACAAAATGCACACTAAGTTTGGAAAAAAAAATTGGATAGTGATTTTTAAATGTGTTAGAAAGAAGATACGTAAGCTTTAGAAAGGTTTAAAATTGTTAAAATTGAGAACAGGCTACCCAGTTAAAAACACTCGCTCAAAGTTTGGACACTTCACATAAGCGCATGTCAGGAAGGGTCCACGAAAAACAGCATCAAGAGTCACGCGCAAATCATGCAGCTAGGCAAGACGCCTAGTGAGTGAGGCATGAAAGTGGATTAAACCTACCAGGAGGACCGACCGAAGGTGCTATCGGATTTAGGTTCAATAATGGCACAATTAATTCACACTATAAATCCTTTTATTCAGCACAGTGTCTTTGTCTGGGGTTTTAGTACTTAACAGTTCACAATGATTTCTTGTTAGGGATGTGCTCTGTTAGATGAGGAGCATTACCTTGCGGGTTTACTATGTTAACAAGTCTTCTCACTATTTTATTTTATCAGAAAAAAAAAAACAGAATTTCGGAATTATCGTTATGACCCTCAATTTTAGACAAATGATGTTAATGTATGTATTTTTAGGAAAATCCCAAAAATCCCTAATCGATCCTTCCGACCAAATAACTAATTTAGCCAGTTTACGCGCAAAACTCCTTCGACTGCTATTGAGTCGAAAATGTGTACAGGTTACATATATATGATATATATATATATATATATATATATATATAGTTATATATATATATATATTTGATATCGATCATAGTGGCATTATCGGGCATTCAATTATGTGTCAATGCATTTTAAGCAGAGCAATTACAAACCATACTATAGACCACTGCTACCGCCGGTTCAGCTTGCCGCGAGGCGTCGGCAGAATGATGAGGGTTGGTGCTGCACGGTGAGAGAATCGTCGATGCGGTCTGGGTGCAGTTTTCTCTTGGCGGGTTTGCTTTTACAATTTGTAAGATATTTCAGTATTCTATTGTTCAGGGAGTTTGTGTTGGTGGCGATCATGTACTTCTCCTCGAGGCATAGGTTACACTGCCCGCTGGTTCTCATATGCAAATTGGATTTCTGAACTATGTCCCATGACAGTGTGTAGTCCGTGTTCGCTTTTTTCAGGTTCCAGATGTACTTTGAAAGCTGTGTTTCCTTACTGTATTTTTCATGCTTGATGGATTTTACGTGATTTCTGTATCTTTCTTTGAATGTTCCTCCTCTAATGCCGAAATAATGTTTTTCTTGGTCGTCGTGTCTTACGGTCGCTTTGTATACGATGGTTGTTTCGAGGTAGTTTCCTCCCAGTGGGCATTTCGCTTTTTGTTGGCAATTACATTTCGGTTCCTGTTTGGTCTCGGTTGATTTAGATTGCTTTATTAACTGGGTCACACAAACCCTACAGGAAGCCTAATGACTCCCCAATTTATGTGAATCGGGATTCAAACCTCCCCCACCAATAATCAGGCAGATCCCAAAATCTGTGGAGAAACGCATATCGGCACTGTCCTCAACTGAGGATATTTTCTGCAACGCCGCACCACCATAAAATAAAGCCCTACAAGACAGTAGCTATGAAGGAAATATAGAATACAATGAAGCGACAAAGAAAGCAGATGGCGAAAACAAGAAAAGAAAAAACAGGGTAAGAAACATTACGTGGTTTAACCCCCCATACAGCGCAAATGTAAAGACTAACGTTGGGGGTAGATTTCTCAAGCTTGTTGAGAAACACTTCCCCAAAGGACATAAACTAAATAAAACATTCAACAAGAACACTGTAAAAGTGAGTTACAGTTGCATGAGAAATGTCGACTCGATAATCAAGAACCACAACCAAAGAGTAATAACAGCAAATCTTACAACTCACCGAGATCCTCACACACCTCAGCGAACGAAATGTAATTGCCAACAAAAAAGCGAAATTGCCCAACTGGGAGGAAACTGCCTTTGAAACAACCATCGTATACAAAGCGACCGTAAGACCACGACGTCAAGAAAAACATTTATTCGGCATTTTACACAGGAGAAACTTCAAAGAAAGATACAGAAATCACCGTAAATCCATCAAGCACTGAAAGATACAGCTAAGAAACACACTTTCGAAGTACATCCTGCGAAACCTGAAAAAAGCGAACACGGACTACACACTGTCATGGGACATAGCTCAGAAATCTTAACATTTGCATATGAGAACGCAGCGGCGCATGTTAACCTATGCCTCGAGGAGAAGTACATGATCGCCCCAACACAAACTCCTGAACAAAAAGACACCGAAATACTTACAATGTGAAACATCCGAAACCCGCCAAAGAGAAAACACCAGACCGCATCGAAAACGATCTCTCTCACGTGCAAGACACCAACCTCATCATTCTGCCTGACGACTCGCGGAAGCGTGAAAGCCTGGCGTAGCAGCTGCTAGAGGTATGTTTGTGAATTTGCTCTGCTTAAATGCATTGAGCACTATTGACATTCCCGATATGCAACTATTGTATATATGTGACCTGTCACCACGATACCCCTGATAAAGTCGCACATCTTATGAAACATAAAAGTAGAAAGAAATATACTTTGAGTGTAAAATATAAATTTCAAACTGTGCAACATGTGAAGGACATACAAATTTTGATTTTGAAGACGACTTCACTTTCATATTTTACATCCTAATTACATTATTGGTCTTCCTCAACTTTGGGGGTGTGCGACTTTATCAGGGTATCGTTGGTGACGGGTCACATAATATATATATAATATATAATATATATATATAATATATATCAGGATGTTGAGACCATGGAGTTTAGAGTTATATCATCTTAGCTCATTAATAGTAACCTGCATTTTTGAATTATCGCTGGACCTTGGTTCGATACATAACTTTATAATTTACATGAGAGTTTCTCTGTGTGGCCAGTTACCTTCTTGTTTTATAGTACTTATGAGATCCTGCCTGAGAAAGCCCTTTCACTGTGTGCATTAATATTTGATTACTCTACACGTACATTATCTGCACAATTGGAATAACTTGTGAGACGTGTTGAACTTACGCTGAACATTGTTTTCATCTGGGATTTCTGCTACACCTTGCTAAACTCTGCAAATGCGGACATTATACCAGTCATACCAGTGGGTTCTATAGATTTGTAATCATCTTGGATCATCTGTTGGACTTAATTATCTGGAAAATCTGCTATTCAGCCGTACAACATTCTGATCAATATTGCACATAATTTGGGAATACTGGATCGGATTATTACCTGGAATCAACTAGAGCCGCGGATTCATTCGACTACAGTATCCTTTTAGCATTGTGAATTAACATTTTACATTACGTAGAGTAAGTGATAAGAATATGTGAAAGTTTATTTGGTTTTCAAGGGAAAATACCCCATGATAATAAATACTTCTTAAATCAAATATGGTATCATTTTTTCATCTTTCGGTTGTGAATGATACGTAACATGGGCATCATCGCTGATCTCTCCGGTTTAGCACAGCAAATGCTTTGTGAGCTACTACTAACAGTGATGGGCAGCCCATTATGTACATCCCAAAGCTAGCAATTCGCAGACATTCTGTTTGTTGACCACTGTCTAATGCCTTTAGTTTTACCCGGGTAAAACATGATAAGAATCAGTTGAATGTGTTAACATATGGAGTATTAATTCATTTGTACTTTCTCTTGAGCACTCATGTTTATGTTAAGTTTAAAAGAAGAGAAAAGTAAAATCATGATTAATACTGAAAGTGAATATTAAATACTTCACTCGCCTTGCAGATAACACGGTAAAGCAAGTACTCTATAATTATGACAAGGGTTGATTAATCCTCAGACTGCACAAGTCTTTGATTAAATGGTTTATGATCATTACTCACACAGTGAAGATAAGACATATTGATTACTGAACTCTCATATAGTGAAGGAATATTCATTTGTGTCAATACGTGTCATTAATTCCATGCATTTATCGTGCAGTTTTTTGTGTGAACAATACGCTCCCTAACAGAACTGAACTTATCGCCAGAACAGCGCAAACTCAGTGCGAAGACCTATGACAAGGAGATACTTGACAAAAATATCGCCAATTCAGACACCACCAGCAGGACCAGATTTCTTTTCGTCAGCCTGGCCAAGATGTTGACGTAAGAAAAAAAAATCATTGATATAGACACCACAGCAGGACCAGATTTTCTTCGTCCGCCTGGAGCACAAGATGCTTGACGAAACAAAATTAGGCGATAGAGACACCAAGACACCACAGCAGGACCAGATTTTCTTCGTCAGCCTGGCATAAGCTGCTTGACGAAAAAAAATTCGTCGATACAGGACGAGATTTTCTTCGTCAGCCTGACGAAAGAAATTTCGTTACGCACCAGACTATGACGAATAAAAATTGGGCGATAGAGACACCAGCTGGACGAATTTTTTTTTTGTCAGCTTGACGAGTTTTTTTTACAGTGTACACATTATGCAAGTGCGTTTTCCAACAAATGTTAAGTTTTAAATCACCGCCGTGTTTATTGTGCTATAAGTAAATTTTCATCTTGGCAGTAAGTGCCACGAGCACAATAAGTCGCATTCGTAGAAACTTATCAATCCAGCTATAATCCTCTTAATCTTCACTAATGATTCTGAAACCTATGAATTTGGATAATATGTAATCTCAAATGAAAAGGTCAAGTTGCAGTCTGTGCGTACGTTTTCAATAATAAGAAGTAATACAATTACTTACAATGAATGGTCAAGAAAATAAACAATCAGCGGGATGTATGGCACATCAAAGTGGTAGGCTAACATTGTGAAGCTTCCATTTAAAAAAATTGTCAAACTTTGCTATCTGAGCTACATAGTAGTGTTTGAATGGACAAATAAACACCCTAGAATACATAAGTTTGGAAAGTTATGCTGCCACTGGCAAGATATAAATGAATAAACAATTTCTACTCGGGACGAGTAGAAAATAGCCTAGATCTACACACAGTAAAGTCAATGGGAGGAAATGGGTAGGTGAATCCGGTCAACTTGCGATTTTCACTTTTTTGAAGCATTAAATAATCATTTTGAAATACAATTTTTTCAGGTCTTCATTTTTAGACCTTGTCAAAGACACTGGTAGCATGGGGAATCATATAGCTCAGACTTTTTTAACTGTGGTAAATGTTAGCCAATGGCTTTAAGGGTGAACTGGTTTATGCCTGCATGCAAGTTTTAATAACTTTCCAATTGAAATTATTTATACTTCCTTTGAAAATTATTTTGTTTCCATTCCATTGATGGTTGACAGAATTCTGTTTTCATACATATAAAAAATAAGATTATAAATAAAACTACAAAATTAATATCATTAACCGAGAATGAAAGGAAGAAAGAAAGAGAGTACTAAAAGAAATTGTAAGTTACCTTGTACGATAACCAAGAAAGTACAATTGCCAGTGTTTCCAACCGTATCAGTCGCTTGACAAGTGACCACCGTATTTCCAAGAGGGTACACATAACTACTGGCATGAGAGCAAGAAGGGATAGGCGAGTTATCCACGTTATCTGTACTGGAGACTCCGGTGATATTGACAACAGAGGTATTCGTTAGAGGGTCTGTTGCAACGATGATATTTGGACAAATTAACGAAGGCGCTTCACGATCTATGTACAATAGAAGACGTAGTGAAAATGGAAAATATAGTAATTAACAAATAATATTTATAAATACCAAATAAGTAGCTTTCTCAAAGGAATTATATATAAACATCTCAAAATCAATTTATCCATTACCTTTTATTCAGTAGAAACATAGGGACACAGGGACATAATTAGAAAACACAATTCAACAAGGATTTGTACCTCATGTTCACATGAAGAAACTTAGTTACGTTTCTTCAATATACGTACCAATGATAGTGATGTTGAACACACAAGATGCAGAGTTTCCACTACCATCGATAGCGTAGTAAGGACCTTCGTTGTTCCAAGTGGGAAAGTGTCTCCAGGATTGTGGCTTAATGTTGTCGTCTCGATGCCAGAGTTGTCGGAAACGAAAGGAACATTCCAGCTTACGTTCCTTGTAGAAACACCATCGTCGGTGGGGTTCACTATGCTACTTGGACACTCGCTGAATATTGGACGTTCGTCATCTGTTAAAAGCGAAGAAAAATACAAAATCACAAAATCACGACAGTAATACCAGAAGAGAGGAGCATGAATGAATCTGAATTACGAGATTTCCAATCATTTCTTCATCGTTTTGCTTCAAGCCTGGTTTTTTTTTGTCCAACCAAATTTTTAAAGACAGTTTATTCTCATGTTGTAAATGCAATGGGGGCACGGGTGGTATTAGCATAGGATGCAAAAAGCAGGCCAAGCTGAAATTTTCTTATTGATGTAAGTATTTTCTTTTTATTTTTCCTGTTCTCCGTTAAAAAATGATGACCTTACAGCATACCTTCAACGGTCACTTCAAATGTACAGTTTGCTGAATTCCCTGCGTCGTCGTCAAACACACATCCAACAACGTGTTGTCCAATGGGGAAAGTATCTCCTGATGAAGAGTTACATGAAATATTCGGCGATGTATCGACATTGTCGGTTGCATTCACTAAGAACGTTACTGGAGCCGAATCTCGTCCACTCTCTGTTGGCACTATGATCGTAGTTGGACACGCCGGAACAGGTTCTTCCAGATCTGTCATAAAACGTAATTACTTACTGATAATTCCACGATAAAAAAAAATTGGCTTGACAGAGTGCAGTAACAAATGAGCAATGAGTTTTAAAAACGTTTTGCTCTAAACCATACCAGCAACAAACGGAAAGTAAGCTGCTTGTGATTACAGCCGCATGTTGTAAGTAACTTTCATTGGTCGGGGAATGTGTTGCTCTTAATTAATGTTTAATGCTTCAACCATCCTTTGATTTTCGTCTGGGTAACTGCCACCCCCTTCTGTGGACTTTCTCAAACAAAACCGATTCCTTTACGCAAATGAATCAAAGTGAAAGGCGACTGGAACAAATAGGCTAGAAACCAATGTCACACCTCAAGAATCAACGTGGTAATGTTCAATGAAACGTTTACCTTTTTCATTCTGACATCACTGCGAAAAGACAATCAGAAGTAATACTATCAAAAACTCATTTGCACGAGCAAAATTGAAAATGCCACAGCCATATTTTGAGTGCATTCAGGATATCCATGAGATTAAAGACTGTTATTAAAAATCCACAGTTGTTGGACAAAAGCTTGTCAGTTGAATAATACAAGATTGGTAGATGCTTAAAGTTTTCTTCTATAAAAAATCATATTTTACCTTCTTTCACATGGTACCTCATGGGGTTGAGCGATGCATGACTGAGAAAAGACAACTCGAAAGGAACCTGCTTCCAGAAACATTCCAGAATGCTTTTATTAACTCTGACGTATGTAGCGGGCAGCCAACAACCAGGACAGAACGTCTATTGTTGTGCTCCAAGCAAACCATTCTTAAAAAGCGGTCATTTGGAAACCGTTTATTAAGTTTGCTTTCAATTGCTGCAAATGCATTAATTCGTAAAATCATGCAAAGTCACAAGTGTTTTAAATTGCTTTTTCCCTGGCTTATATTTTTCTGGTTCTATGCGTAAGGTGTTAGACTTGTATAAAAAAAAACAAATATGAAAGTTTGTGTCATTTCTACGCTTCTGTTTGAAACTAACTACATTAACTGCCCTAAGCAATTACTCAACGTTGGATCTTGTGCGTGCAAATGAAGTTTTTGGTAGCACCACTTCCCATCGTTTCATTTCAATCATGCGTGAATGATGAATAATGTGTGAATCAAAATGATGACAGAAGGGAAATCGAGCTTGACATATGTGACAAGGAAATTATTCGTTTTATGACAGAAGATTTTTTTTTGCTATTAAATCTGGTTTCGTTTACTCTTGGACACACTGTATTGTATAACCCGTTATTCTTCGTTCGCATAACCACATTAGGCGCCGTTCCAAAGCCACAAAAAACCTTCATACGTTCGCGTGCTTAATTCACATTTCCATCACTACTGTACGGTACCGTAAGCATATTAAGGTGCGTTTGTTAAAACATTGATTACACAGCCACAAATAATCTTGACACCGGTGTAATAGCGGCTTGCCCAACTGGAATCACCACTGGTGCATGGAATAAGTGTGATGTAAGAAAACTTTACAAAAGCTGACAGAAGTGGTGATCACTACAACTTGAAGAACACGATAATAAGTTGAAAAAAGATCAAAAGATAATTGTGATGCAGGTATTTTTCTGAGTATTCTTGTCTAAATTTATATTGTTCACATACATGTACCTTCAACTTGCACGATAAATGAGCAATTGGCAGGGTTTCCAGCCTGGTCAGTTGACATACACAATACAAGAGTATCCCCGACGAAGAATGTATCACCAGATGAAGAGTTACAGGAAATCTCTAGCACATCGTCTACGTTGTCAAAAGCATTTACTAAAAACGTGACATTGGAAGAGTTCGTTCCCGTGACTGTTGGTACCGTGATGTTTACTGGACACTCCAGAACCGGCACCTCGTTATCTGTACGAGTTAAGAAAATGTAATGGTTACAGGTCGTTATATGCTAAATCCGAAAGCACATTTGACTTTAATGATAACAGGCATTTTTTTTTTCAACAGATGGTCATTAGGGCAGAAAGCCTTAGTCTCTTAGTCTGGTATGCTGCATAAGATGTAATATGTTTGAAAGAAGGCTTTTCGTCTAACAGACTCACCGGCCTTCAGTCAACTCTTCGGACAGCCATTGCTGTTAATTTGTTTGCTTTTGATTCTATTGAGTTTTTGACATTCGTAAAACAATGATTCAATGTGTCAACATCCTTACATCATTTCTCAGTTTATGGGTATGATATATATACTGCAGTGTCACCATTCATGTCAAATTTGCATGCCATTATTCAGGCAATATGTTTATATCAATTGTCTATTCACTATCTCTCCTTGCTTCATTTCTTGTACTGTTTATATCATCTTTGTCGTATCTACTGCCTTACTGAAATAAAGGAATTTCAATCACCTACTGCGCAAAACAGAAATCACGCCAATTTCCGTGCTTTTCGGTCAATTGGATTTTTTGCCACCATTTGAATTACTATTCCTTGGATCTTCAGTCGTTTGGACTGTTGGTATATGAGATATCTTCTACCCATGGGGCCTGTGATAAATCGGTCGATAGCGAATTCTTTCCCCAAATGTTTAGATTTGTAAATTGATTAGGACTTTCTATAACTAAGTAGAAGTAATTGCAAAACAAACCTTGAAAGCAAGGGATAAATTCTGTTATTTTACATTCTGATATTCATTGCACCACGTACCTTCAACCGTAACCATCAATTCACACATATCCATATTGCCAGATTGGTCGACAGCAGTGCAATTAACGTTAGTAACTCCCAAATCGAAGATGTGGGATGAGTTGTGTGAACAAGTTATCTCGGGAGAGGAATCAACATTATCGGTAGAGGAAGTGTTAATGACAACTGAAGATGACGTATTTACACCCCTGTCCGTCGATACAGAGATGTTAGGACATGTCAATACTGGATCTTGGCGATCTGAAAAAAAAACATCGGTGAAAGTTATATGACTTCAAACAATTTGTAGAATTAAAGTTTCTTGCCCAAGGACACTATCCGCAGCTGTAGAGACGACAATAAATGGAAAAGGAAATCCAGTTTTTACCCACTTCCCAAATAGGATAGTTACATTGGAAATACTTTACGTCCTTTGGTTCGATTCGCTTTTATCCACTAATTGCACTTTTCGTTTACATGTGCTAATTTGGATAACTGTGGTAAAAGGGAACATTTTTGTCCAATTTTGAACACGTGCCAGTGGAATAACGAAAATAGAATATTCGATACTTCTATCTGCTTGGGTCACTTAGCTTCAAGTGTGTTATCTAGGTAAGTAAACATCATTTAAAGTGTTTTAAGGAATATTCCGAAGCACAAGTTCCAACTACTAATACGAAACAATGAATTTTGATAACTTTTGATGTCAAAAACTGGATAATAATCTAGAACGGACAAAGTAATGTCCGAAACCCACCAGGTTCATTTATTTAATCACGCATAAGATCAATAACACTCAAGATAATTATGTATTTCTTTAATTTAACAGTCCCCTCTTTAAATGCAATCCTTTTACCCAAAGATGAACACATGCCAACAGATCACATTCATTTACCTGTAATATTGACAAGGAAAGTACAGTTATCCATGTTACCGCTGCTATCATCTACCATACACGTCACATTTGTTTCTCCAAATTCAAAGATGCTTCCTGATACTGGCATACAAGTGACGATCAGCATCGAATCGATGTTATCGGTAAACTTCATAGAGAAACTGACGGTGGTATTATCAGAATCGGGATCGGTCGGCAACGTTATAGGATCTGGGCAGCTTGGCGATTCCCGATCTAAAAGATTCAACAATATGCATACACCCAGAATTATTTCGGAAATTCTAAGATTTTTCTTATGACCCTAGTAAAGGCATCTTTTTATACATTCTGTTTTTTGAATAATTGTGATATAAGGTGATTGCAGACCTATATTATTGTAATTCAATTTTCTCTTTAAATTTTATATGATAACAGGTTATGGTGCTCTATTGTCTATGCTTAATTATAGTTATATATATATATGTCAAACGGTGTTTCCTATTTAGTACTGGCTTTTTCCGTGCGAAATACTCGGCAGAAAAGCGGGATTTATCACAATGGGATGAACATTTTCGTTCAATATCTTTTCAAACATGCCCTACGTGGTTAACCTTATCATAGAGGTAGCATGAATACCGCATTTCTATGTGCACACTAACGACTTAGGATTTCATGTAAAAATTCACGTTGATACCCTACTTAAAATGTTCCCGGAAATCTAGATATAGCCTGGACAGTCAAAGCAAGTCTACAGTGCATTATATTTTATTCATGTATGATGAAAAATTATTTTTATACGTATGGTGACATCTTCTGAAGCAAAATAGTAAACTTAATATGCATAAAACATCAATTGAGCAAATGAAAATGTAAAAGTTCAATATAGAGGATGATGGAGTGACTGAGGGTCACTATTTTACACACCTTCAATTCTCACGATGAAGGAACAGTTGGCAGAATTTCCAGCCTTGTCATTGGACATACACCAAACAAGAGTATCCCCAACGAAAAATGTATCACCAGATGAAGAGTTGCACGTAACCTGTGATACACCGTCCACATTATCCGTAGCATTTACTACAAACATGACAGCTGAAGAATTTGTTCCCATCGAAGTTTGTACAATAATGGGGCCAGGGCACTCAAGAGCAGGCGCTTCGTTATCTGTTAAAATGACGAGAAATGATATATTGCAGGTTTCTGGTGTAAGTCCGAAGATTCCATAATTCATCAACATGTTCAGTATCATCATCAAGAGAAATGTGGTGATAGCCCAGATTTCCGAAGGATTCTAGCCCGACAGTGTGATATTCCGACAGACCGAAGGTCAGAAGATCTAGAAGACTGCGAATGGCAGTAATATTATTTCCAAGTTCCGTAGTTTTGAAATGGAAGGGATCAGCGTTTTGTACAATAAGTATGTCAGAATTATTTACTGAATGTTAGGTAATTCTGATATACAATGCGTTTCAAACTTTCTGTGGTAAATTTCATGCTGTTTTAAAATTTTGAGTATATTGATCTTCGTTGTCGTTGGTGGCCTAAGTTATGTTATACCAGGCACTCTTTCCACCGAGCTTTTGATCTATCGGAACTTAGTTTCATAGGGAAGAAATTGTCGGTGTACTGAAGTATTGATGGATTAGACGGTTCAAACCTTAATTTGGTCTGTACGGGAGTTCATGAGAATGTGTGGAATTGAACAGTATCACTCCGTTATCAACAAAAAGGTGAAACAACAGGCAATTCGGAAAATTGAAATAAACAAGAAACTTGAACATTTCATCTTGCAATATATTATAGAAATAATGCACTTTTGCGAGTGTGGTACTGTAGAGACAGTCCACGAAGTTTAGTCAGTGCAAGCGATAACGCATGCGTCCGCAGGGAAGTGCGCTATTGATTGCACTGACTAAAACCTCTTTTATAATCAAGAATATTTACCTTCAACGGCTACGAAAAATGCACACATATCCCGATTCCCAGATTGGTCGACAGCAGAACAATTAACATCAGTAACTCCCAAATCGAAGATGTCGGATGAATCATGCGAACAAGTTACGTTGGGAGAAGAATCCACGTTATCGGTTGCAGTAACATTAAAGACAACCATAGATGAGGTGTTAAGACCCACGTCGGTCGACACAGTGATGTTAGGGCATCTTAATACTGGATCTTCGCGATCTGAAAGATAACATTCATACTTGGTAGATGGGCATATCCAGACTTAAAGACACTATTTTTACAACATTTTGTCGGGACTACAATATTATCTAAAATTGTCATCATGAGGAAAATAAAAGGAAATAAACTTGCTGTGATTGGAATGCTTAACAAGAGGATGCACCTACTGCATTCGTATTTAGACTCACTTCAGTCGACACAAGGATGTTGGGACATGTCAATACTGGATTCTCGTGAAATAAAGGAACCGTTCTTGCTGGCATTGACTAATATTCAAATCGTAAATAGAACAGGTTAAATAGACTGAACGTATATTACTTGATATTTATAACGTTGACAAAATGACTAAAATTAATATTTTGAACAGAAAAAAGAAGCTAATTAATTGCCTTGAAAATTTGTCATATTTATGTGGGCAAATCCCTGCCTTAAAGAACACAATGTAGTGTGTTCACACGGTGATACAGGGTCACTCCATGAAAATCCACTAAAACAACACAGTGGCTAGAAACACACAGCGTCGTGACCTCTGTACGACGTCACACTGTAAAAATGCATCAAACCACATATTGCCACACTGTGTTCACACTGTTTTCACAATGTTAATACAATGTGAAAAACTAGCATTTGAATGTTTCTGCTTTGATTTGATTTGTACCGGAAAGAAATATCACCAACAACAAACAAATCCCGATTTCCGGCTTTTGGGGGGCTTGCAGACCCGAAGCCCACCACCGCCATTCATACTCCTACCTTTACGTGAATACAAGTCGATAACATTTTATGTTAACATACCTTCAACGCTCACAACAAATATACAACCGGCACCGTTTCCAGCCAGATCTGCAGAGATACACAATACGATGGTAAATCCGAAGTAAAACGTATCACCAGAAGAATGGGTGCAACCGGTCGTAGGTGAAGCATCCACGTTATCGGTTGAATTAACCGAAAACATGACAACCGAAGAATTTGTTTCCATTGCTGTTGGGATCGTGATGGTACCTGGTGGACACTGCAACGTAGGAGGGGCGTTGTCTATTAAAATTAAACAAATGACCAGAAACAGTGGATTTTCAGACATGTCACCTTTACCACATTGAGATTACTTAAAATCATCCATCCTCAAATCACAGACACTTTCTACCTTATAAAAAGAAATGATGGTGGCGTCTCACGTCTTTAAAACTTGTATACCCCTGTGTTTTATATGACTTTGGTTAAGATCATATCACAAGGATTGATATATTCCATATTGTTTTCGTTGTTTAACTCTAAAAAGACTGGGAGATTTTTTTTTTTCGAGCAATAACTCGGTGATGCGCTATATACTTTTCCCGTGGCGCTTTATGATATATATTTTGTAATCTCCCATACCTTTTGAGACCACATTTGCAACGTCCAGGTTTGCGGTTCAGAAGTTCCACGACATTTTGTACTTGCATGTTGGACCAAAAATCGATCATAAACGTCATTTTACGTACATTTTCAATACAAATTGTGTTTTTACCCGAAAAAATCATAAATGTGAGCAAGTCCAAGCTATTTTGCGGTGGTAACGCGTGGGACATCAGAAGCAAAAACAGGCCCTTTCCCCATATGGTATGATGAAACCCCAATCCTTGGGTATATTCTAATAGGTACTAAGGATCTTTACCCACAATAGAAATAATAATTGAAATCACTCACTTCTTAATTAATTTATGTTAATTTATTCATCGGTAACGCGTGGGACCACAAAATTGCATTTTTTTTAACTTTGACTTTATTCTCAAAACTCTCAAAATTTAAAAAGCAAAATAAAATTTGGTTGGTTCCATCTTCTTAAGCATCTAACCAACATATTAAGTACAAACTTTCATGAACATACAACTTCTCGTTTGGTTGCAAGGTCAAGTTTACAAAAGCATGTATGGTAACGCGTGGGACAAGTAACGCGTGGGACAATTTTTCCCATGCATAGTATGCAATGAACATTTATTGGATTTAGCCCAAACTTGGCTGGAATGATCCTTAAAGGGTGGGGATTCAATGGCCCTGGAATAGTACACCTGCCCTCCACCCCCCCCCCGGGCAGGCCCAGGGACAGGGCCCTAAAGGGCCAAATGAGGTTACAGTACATGTATATTCAAATATCTTCTCTATACAGAAATAGTTTACCTATGTTACAGTATTATGTAGATACCTGTATACTGTATGTGATGAATTAATGTTCCTCATGCCAATGCCCAGGGTGGCCCCATTTGGTCCGGGGGGTGGGGGGTCAACAGGTTGGGACAGAGCCCTATGGGAATAATTCACATCAACATGATTTTGTTTTCAATTGACGGATTTAGACCAAACTTGGTGGGAATGATCCTTATGGGAAGGGGATAAAAGGTTCCTGAAATGGTACACCTGGGGGCCCATAGGGCAGGACCCATAAGGGCCAAAACTAGGTAACTTTCTAACCACAAGCCCATTTGTAACCAAACTTGGATGGTAGATACTTAACAGGAACCTCAATGTTATGTGGAGGTCAAAGATCACATATGTAGGTCAAAGGTCAATTGAGATCAAATCATAAAACATGCCTGCAATTTTTCTAATGGGGTTGGTATCAGCCCATTGTAACTAACTTGGATGGTACATGTAGATTCCCTCCATGCATACAGACCGCCATGTTAAATTGGGGTCAAAGGTCAAATACACTGTATGGTCAAATGTACTAGGGCGAGACACATTATGGCTATCAATTAACTTTATGGCAAGAGGATGCAAAATTTTTCAACTGATTCACGTGGCTCCGTTGGTGCCTAGATATCAGGCTCAAACAGCCAAAAAATTGTATAATTGATGTTTTTTCTGTGGGCACCACAGAGAGTTTGCAAGACCTCAGGTGACCTTAGGAAGGTCATTGTAGTCCTTGGTCCATCAAGTAAGGTTTAAAAACATATGAAGAGGAACAAGAATGACATTTATATTGAAGATTCTTAACAAAAATGTGCATTATGTCCCACGCGTTACCACATTGTCCCACGCGTTACCAAAACTAATTAGTCAATTATGTTAATTGCATACATCTGATCAAATTTTTGTATTATGATCGCCAGGTAAAGTACGGTACTTTGGAAAATTTCAATCAAATCTATGATGCATCTGAAAGTAATTAAAACAAATTGTCCTAAAAAGTAACGCGTGGGACATGCAAATTTTGAACGTCCCTCATTTGCATATATAATTAGTTGATGAAATGAAATTTCTTGTGTTATATACCCTTCCCTTATACTAAACTCCTCAAAAAAAGTTTTGAAAATCTGAGTTGATCAATTGTATCTCCCGTTTTGTAGTAATAATCAATGCAGCTTTGGTATATCGGATAGATTATTTAATTTCTTTAAAATGATACCCTAATTATTATGAATATGCCATCAGAGAAAGGGCAGTATCTTAAAATGTGTGTAAAGTGTAAATTGAAAAGCTGCAAAATGACCAAAATTCGGTAAGTCACACAATTTTGTTGTTGTTGATGGGGGAGTTTCCTAATGTTTCTTCGGTCGTTATGCATTCTAATGTGAACATTGGCATGGATTGAAACAAACACTTGCACAAGTAAGCAAACAACAACAACAACAAGTAAAAAAATAAACAAACAAAAACATGTATGGGCATTTAACAACTTAACGTAAGGCATTTAATCTCACAGACCTTTACCACATTAACACCACAAAGTAATAAAAAAGTGGCATTAGTTGATTTTCATGGATTTTCTCAGAGAGAGGGTATCACGAGAATGGACTGGCCTGCATGCAGCCCAGACCTCAACCTCATTGAACATTTGAGAGATCGACTCGGCCGGGCTGTACGGAAGACAGTCAAAATGCAACAACATTAGCAGGTCTGCGTCAATTACTGATTGACGAGTGGGATGCCATCCCACGGCAACGAATCACAAAGCTCATCAACAGTATGGTGAAGCGGTGCCAGGCGGTGGTGCGGGCACGTGGGTCATCCACCCGATACTGACCGCTGATCATGTCATTAAATCAATGAAAATTGATGAAATCAAAGATCCACGTGAAGATTAACATGAAAACCCATGTAAATTAAGCTCCTGCCACTTTTTTGTTAGTTTGATGTGTTAATGTGGTGAAAGGTCTGTGAGATTAAATGCCTTGTGTCCAGTTTGTAAATGCCCATTTAAGTTTTTTTTTTACTTTTTATTGTTCTGGTTTGCTTAATTATGCATGTGTTTGTTTCAATCCATGTCAATGTTAACTTTAGAAGGCATAACAACCGAAGAAACATTAGCAAACTCCCCCATCAACAACAACAAACATTGTGTGACTTACCGAACTTTGGTCATTTTGCAGCTTTTCAATTTACACTTTACACCACGTTTTTGAACACTGCTCTTTCCCTGATGGCATAATCGTAATAAGCAGGGTATCATTTTAAAGAAAATTAAATAATCTTTCAGATGATACCAATATTGCATTGATTATTACTACAAAACGGGAGATACAACTGATCGAACTCAGATTTCCAAACTTTTTTTGAGGAGTTTATATGACCATGCACCTGCTTGGTCATAAATGTTGCTAACAATTGAAATACATTCAAATATGATGTATTCATTTATGTCCCACGCGTTACCATGACTCATTATTTATGCAAATGTATTCATTGATTACTACTAACGGAGTACAGATTTCAACTTTTTTTGATCAGTTCATGAAAATTGAATGTTTTAGCTTTAAATTAATACCTAACTCAACTCATTTGCACTAAGTTGAAAAATTGGCATCTTGGAAATTTGTGAAAGCAAATAGCTTGAACAATTTTTTAAAGGATTTATTGGTAAAATTGTGATTTCATGCATATATCTGCCTAAATAATTAATTATAGATAAGCAATGAATATTGTCTCCAGTATTTTAAGCCATCAAAATAGCCCAGACTTTTTAGGGTTAACAATTCAACATCTACCTAAGAAAGAATTTATGGGAATCTGTTCAAACTTTCAGATGAAATATGAGAAGAGTAAGATAAACAAGTTTCAACGATCATTAAATGGATCAAACAACATGAGATATTGAAATCTGGCAGACCATTTCTCACGTATAGGCCCTACACATATTTACTTAGACGGGACATAGACCATGTAGATAAAAGGAAGCTGCAATACTGTATGGAAGCATTTAGGGAAGCTATCACAGTTAGAGAGATTACAGCCTAAGAGACCCTTGGTCTACTGAGCACTCGGTCTATAGCGATTTCACTGTTCAAGAGCATGCTGCTTCGCCCTAATCAATACAAGTTAAAATCTTTAAAATTCCATTCCTTCCTCACACATGCAAGACTCGGGATCAATTGTCTTGGAACAATAGTCATGTATGACAGATGCACGGTACTTGTTAATAAGTATATCCCTCATTAATATGTTTCCTTATCTGATTGAGCAAGAGCTTCTTTTCATCTATGAATAACTATGGCCCTCGAAAAGAAAGTGTTATGTGTGGTCCTTCAAGCCTAGAGGTTTAACTAGACGATTTCACCGATATACTTATGTAATTATAAATCTATTAAAACTTTTACCATGGTAATTAAAATGTATGAATACATATAGAACAATGCAATTTTAGGTGAATGTAGGTCGTCGCAACAGTGGGATCATTATTATTATTTTTTTTTATTATTTATGTCAGTTTACTGTGTAGTGACTTAGTCACTCGCTCCATAGTTTGTTGAACTGCTACAGCTTTTACCAGTTTCAACCAGTTAGTGATGTCGCAATAATTTTGCATGTCTTGTATAAATTTAGCATTCACGTGTTTATTCTTAAGTCAATCACGGTAATTTTTAACGCATAATTTATCTTCGCTAACCAGCTTTCTTGCCAAGTTTCTTCACTCGCCGTTTCCATCTTACTCGAGTACACAACTCGCTACATCACGGCTCGAGTCACTCACATTCACCTATCTTCGTGCACTGCAACAGCTGCTACAGCCGAGATGTTTTCAACCCCGGCCAATGTCCTCTTCTGCACCGAAGATTCGGGCGTTGGAACTTCAAGGCTTCAGTTCATCTCACCGCAGCACAGATGGACTTTTCATCCCTCAGCTGTTCGGCGTGTCATTGCCTAAACCCCGAGAGTTTACCGCATCAACCGGCACGACTCACTGCTGCCTCACTCGCGACGCATGGTCTCGTCTGTTCGGCCCGCTTATCGCCACGAACACTGAGTTTCTGACTCTTCATTTCATCGACCGCACGCTTCACTGTTGCTGGTCTAACCATCGACTTCATCCGGGCGACTCACCGTCCCGTCAATCGTCGATCATCGCTACCGTTTCACCCTCTCTTCATGTTACCTCCGTCAGGCTCTTCAGCCCCGACTCGGCGGAGCGTCGCATCTCGCAAAAGACTCCGAGTTCGTCACCGCGTCTGAGCCGTTCGTCTCCGCGACCCGACTTCTCGTCGAGCGCCCTTTTCACCTTCATTCCTTCGCTGTCTTCGCTAGTCTTACGTTGGTCGCGATATCCGGACTTTCCCCGCTCGTTTTATCGCTCACCTATTACAAGACTCATGGACATGCACTTGGACACTCACTTGCTATTCATTTTGTCATTTACGTAAGCATGTACAATCATTTACTGTATCTTGTTTTGTAGCTACATTACAATTACTTGTGCAATATTCAATTCAATTCTTACTGCAAATATCTATTTTTTTATAATACAAACAATGAAAAGGGAATGTTCTGTTCTTGTTATTTGTAAACTGTTTGTCCACGTATTAAGAAAAAAAATCAGGAATTATTGACACAATTCATTTACAATCTACATTTATTTATTTTATTTCATTTACAATCTTTCAAACATTTATCCCAACCAACCGTGTCATATTTTCCTTCAACTGTATTTTTTTCGACGGCAAGCTTATAGATTCAAGAAGAGCCTCTTAGGCTTGACATACTTGCGTAATATAAATTTGAATATAGAATCTTAATATAAATATAAATACAAATAAAACAGAAAATATCTGGCGGGATTAAAAGATAAGATAATTTTTTTTAAAACAATTTTATATTGTATTATTTCAAAGTAGATTCTGAATTAAATTTGGATATGATTTTGAAACAAAATGTAATTTATACAGAATATTATAATATGATGATAAACGTAATCAACAAATTGCTGTAGAGCAATGCAATAAAAAAAACAGCTTGCTTGTTCTGGTTTCTACATACAGTATTATTGTATCATTCTCTCTTGTTTCATCGCAAGATTTTTTAGTTTTAATCAAAATTGAAATATATATCTGCAGACTATCAGCTGTAGTGTTATTATTATTAATATTAATAGTAGTGGTAGTAGTAGTAGTAGTAGTAGTTTTGGTACTACCAACAGCAGTAGAAGCATGAGTGGTTGCAGAAGTACCTACCTTCAACTGTGACCAAAAATGCACAAATTGCACTGTTCCCAGATTGGTCGATAGCATTACAGGTAACGTCCGTAACTCCCAAATTGAAGACGTCGGATGAATTGTGAGAACAAGTAATGTTGGGAGATGGATCAACATTATCGGTAGCAGTAACGTTGAAGTCAACCAGTGATGACGTGTTCATATTCAAATCGGTAGACACGGTAATGTTAAGACAGGTCAATATTGGATCTTGGCGATCTAAACAAAAAAGAGAATCAGAATTTATTGAAAGTTATTTTTCCATTAAAATGGACTCCGCACAGTAATGCTGCAATGATGCATTAAATTTAAGATGACATCAGTCTACAACTCTTTTCATAAAGTAATAAAAGCTTGTCTGATCATACTACATTCAATGCCATGTATCTGTCCCAAAATGTACGGACAGATTGAGTAAGAGTTTTAAGGCATAAACATACACTATGAAAAGTAGGTTGCTTTTGGTAATATTATGGACCCTAAGGGCTCCGCACCAACCTCTACACATCCGTGCACACTGGTGGTTACCATGCTTCGTCGTGAGCCAATTTTCGTGTATTTGTCATAATACCGATTCTGCAGCTTCACATAGATCTGGCGCAGTGGTGATTACAGGGCACATAAATAGTTTGATAAAATATGTCACGGACAAAATAGGCAAACAATTATTAGGTGATTTCTAAAATTCTGAGTTAATGCTTTTAACCAAAGAAATTTATCACAGACTAAATTAAAACTGCAAACCATGATGCACCCCTAATGTAAACGTTTCCCGGTCCTGACAAATTTCCTTGAATCTCATTCCTTCAAAACAATTAAAAGTCCTTCAGTATTATGCCTTGTAAAAAAAAATGCCACCGTTCCAGAAAAAAAATTACCCGCAAGCGGCAAGAATCATTATTAGATCAAAACTTTGAAAAGAGATAAAAAGTAACAATGTCTTGCCAAATCTGTCCCATATTGAATTAAATATGTCACGTAATCTTAACGAAGTCCTAGTCTTACTCTGTAAAACTATTATTCTTATTCCAAGATCAATCAACGTGTATGACTGAGTAATAGGTACATTTACCTATAATATTGACAAGGAATGTACAGTTATCCATATTACCGCTGTCATCACCAATCATACATGTCACGTTTGTTTCTCCAAATTCAAAGACACTTCCCGACGATGGTATACAGGTGGCCATCGGCATTGAGTCGACGTTATCGGTAAAATCCATAGAGAAGGTGACTCTGGTATTATCCGAATCGGTGTCCGTCGGTAATGTTATTGGATCCGGACACATTGACGGTTCTCGATCTGAAAGATTAAACAATCCAGTTGATAAAAAAAAAACTTGGTATAAACTCCTTATGAAGATTTGATTCATAATTAATGAAGAGGGTGTTTTTATGTTATAAAACTCTGCTCCAGACGATTTAACAATAAGCATTTCGTATGTTTTTAAAGTACAGGGACATAGAATAGCAATCCGATATTTAGGAATGACATCTAATGTTTGATCGATGCATTATGAATTGAACTAGCTTGACGTTTCGTCACCTTTATGCCACCGCGCAAAACGTGGTACTGTATGTCTCATTCTGCCGTACATGTAATAGTAAGACATGATGAATGTGCCTAAGAAAATACCGCCATTAACTTGTTTCTTAACATACCTTCAACTCTCACAAAAAATGAACAGTTCACATGATTTCTAGCCTGGTCAGTAGACACACACCACACAAGGGTATCCCCAACAAAGAATGTATCACCAGATGAAGAGTTGCATGTAACATCTGTTACACCGTCCACGTTGTCAGTAGCAGTTACTGAAAACATCACAACTGAAGAATTCGACCTCATCGCTGTTGGCACCGTTGTGGTACCAGGACAATCCAGAACAGGCGCTTCGTTATCTGTTGAAATTCAAGAATTGATTTTTTTTTTTTAGTAATATGACAAACGATTTTATTAATTCACTGATCGATTGTGCCTTAGTCTGATTGTGCCGTAGGCGCATAAAAGCAATATCTGTAGCCGATTCCACACTATTGTACCAGTTGGTGACGTTGCTTATCAAGTGGCATTTTCGGCGTCGAATCTGAGTTTTGCCAAGTATCCTGCAATCTACGACACGACACACCAAATTGGCTGCGTTTTCAACGTCAAATAAAACTCTCTGGTAAACGATTTTATCCAATAACAAAAACAAGACAAAGTCTGTATCCTATTGTTTGTTCTGAACTATACAAGTTGTTAAATATATCTCGACATCTACATTGCGGTGAATGTGAAAAAGGGCAACACGGATACATAAGAACAGGAAAAAAATACCATTTCAAGCCATGATATTTAGCAGAATACTAACCTTCAACTGTTACTATGAACATACAGGTATCAGGATTCCCAGATTGGTCGATAGCTGTACAGTTTACGTTAGTTGCTCCGAAATAGAAGACGTCAGATGAATTATGGGAACAAGTTATCTCGGGAGAGGGATCAACATTATCGGTAGCTGAATGGTTAAAAATCACCTTTGTTGAGATGTTTTGACCAAAGTCGGTCGAAACGCTGACGTTAAGACATGTCAAAACAGGAGTTTCATGATCTGGAGCAGAGGAGATAAAATACAACAATACGTAAGATGTAAAGTAGCATCTGGTTTTGTTTACTAACTAAATCTGATATACAAATCAAGCCATAATCTTTGAATGAAAATATTCAGCAAAAACATTTGCAATGTTTCAGTTTCAATATACAGTTAAAAATATACGATCTATAAAGTGACATTTTTATGATACAATAGCAGCCGGCCGTTATCACAGCTATTTTTGTATAGCCGACTGTTGACGAAGGTTGTAGCCTGTGGTTTCCGTCTTACACTTAATCTGAAAGCAAATTGAGAGTACGGTGCATTTATATGTTTTGCTTAAGACATACTTCCAGTGCTAAATAGATAGATGGCACGAATTTAGAATGAAGAGTTTTATCGCAAAACGGGTTAACTCCACTTCAGCAGCATTGGAGAAAAATGCACGCCTTTGCCTGAGTTTGTACGCGCGCCTATAGAAAAGAAAAATGAAAGTAAGACCCGAAATATTTTGCACTCACATGTGAAATTAGATTTCAGATTTCATACTATCGCTACGAAAGGTCAATTTTGGTGAAAATGGAGTTCACCTGATTTGCGGTCCAACTATTCAAATATTATAATTAGCAACGGGTCCCTCAGAATATAGAAGATTTGATAAAATATTTATTTGAGAAATAACATGTATGTATAGTAGTAGCATATTTAATTTGTTGAAAACCATACCTTCAATTATTACGACAAATGAACAGTTAGCAGGATTTCCAGCCCGATCGGTTGAACTACACGTAACTAGAGTATCCCCAAAGAAGAATGTATCGCCGGGTGAAGAGTTGCACGAGGTCATAGGAGCAACATCAACATTGTCACTAACATTAACTGAAAACATGACAACTGAAGAATTCGTTCTCATTGCTGTTGGCACTATGGTGGTACCAGGACACTCCAAAACTGGTGCTTCGTCATCTGTGTCAAATCAAAGAAAATTTGCAAGAATTAAGGCTTAGGGTTTAGTAGTATTTCCATAAGAACCATTTTGAACATTAAAAATCGACGCAGTTCTTCATAATACTATCGTTTATTGCCCTGTTTATTAAATAGGTAGGGTGTTATCAAAGTAATTTTAAAGTTTGTGCACCGAGAACTTAACATATTGTGAAACGTGAAGATGATATAATTTTTTGGAAACAATGGACATGTTTTAAATTTCTTCTTGTAGTCGTTGGAACACAGACCTTCAACTGCTACTATAAATGTACACATATCAGGATTCCCAGATTGGTCGACAACAGTACAGGTTACGTTAGTATCTCCCAAATTGAAGACGTCAGATGAATTGTGGGAGCAGGTTATGTCAAGAGACGAATCAACGTTATCGGTAGCCATAGGGTTAATGAGAACCATTGATGACGTGTTTCGACCTTTGTCCGTCGACGCAGTGATGTCAGAACACTCCAATACCGGATTGTTAAGATCTGAATAATAAAACATACATGCAACTTATAAGAAAGAATGAAATTCATAAAAATAGCAAAAATAAAAATCACAATACTTCGCGTTCATGATTGCGCTGTGGGCACGTATGCCTCTGTGTTGGTTTGTGTTTGCATATAGATGTGGCTCACTAGTTTGTGTGGATAGTGGTCCAACTGTACAATCAATATTTCTCTCATAAAGCAAATCTGAACCAAGTTTTACCTTTTGCTA
The DNA here is from genome assembly GCA_001188425.1 of Eucidaris tribuloides. Lineage (NCBI taxonomy): Eukaryota > Metazoa > Echinodermata > Echinoidea > Cidaroida > Cidaridae > Eucidaris > Eucidaris tribuloides. Next base: position 2,052 of record JZLH01S0006182.1, on the reverse strand, counting down.
ACAATTGTCAAGTTGTATTACATTTTACAACTGAACTACCGTAAAATATAGTGAAGTTTACTTTTCTTTCTAGTGGATACTTTAAATATATGTTATATGGAAGTTACATCACGACAATAAACATTAACAAGATATATAAGTAACTTTTCCCTTTTATTTATGCATATGGTTTTTGTTTTCGTGTTCCGAAGTATAATAACCATTCTTGTTGGACGGTGAGTAGCAGCCATTTTGACTTACATGTGTACAGGCAGCTTCTGAAGACATATTCAAACAAGACTATACTTGAGGATGTGTCGCATATGACTAATTTGTGTCAATTCATTATGACACAGAGAAATATATCTTTGGCAAATTATCAACAATCATGAATTCTGAATGCAGTCATAACAAAATTATATGAACGCTTGTAGGGTATATTAAAACATCGGGCATTAAGTTACATACCTTCTACTGTCACGATAAATGAACAGTTCACAGCATTTCCAGCCTGGTCATTGGACACACATAAAACAAGAGTATCACCAACGAAGAATGTATCACCAGAAGAAGAGTTACATGAAACCTCTGGTACACCGTCCACATTGTCAGTGGCATTTACTGAAAACATTACGACTGAAGAATTTATGTCTGTGGCTGTTGGTACCGTGACAGCACCAGGACACTCCAGAATAGGTACTTCGTTATCTGTTGAAATTCAAGAAATGGGGAAAAATTCTAATAAATAAGACAAACTAACACAGAGTTGCCCAAATTAAACTGATAAATGTATCTCGATAACAAAACTACCGTAAATGTGAAACGAAATGTAATACTGGTCGGATGAATGAAACCAAGTAACGATAATATTTCTTTGAACGCTTACCCTCAACTGTTACCAAGAGTGAACACGAATTAGGATTCCCAGATTGGTCGACAGCCGTACAGGTTACGTAAGTTACGCCCAAATTGAAGACGTCCGATGAATTATGGGAACACGTTATCACGGGAGAGGGATCAACATTGTCGGTAGCTAAAGGGCCAATGACCACCACTGATGACATATTTGTACCCATGTCGGTCGAAACAGTAATGTTACGACATGTTAACACTGGATCTTGGCGATCTAATGGAAAACAACAAACAATCAAATAAAGAAATATAGGAATATCACTCAAAAGTGACTGTTCTCTTGAAATAAACTAGGATAGAAAGTCTGGTTAAATTTCGCTAAAAGCTTGAGTATACACGATCTCTAAAGTTAACATATTCCATGAGAAAATTTGTGAGTAATATGATAGCAACTGGCCATTATTACAAGAAAAGTTTCCTGTTAGCTGACTTGTAATGAAAGTGCTAGCCTGTGGTTTCTCTCATGTAATAAAGACACATTTTAATTTGTAAGTAAAGAAGAATCACAAATTCCAAGCCTTAGAATAAGCAGGATATCTCTCAAAAATATCATAGGAAAAATGAATGTTTATGAGTTTAATGGTACGAATATTTTCATGAGTTGAAAGATTAAACGTTCCATTCAACGACGCGAAGCCGAGTTGAATGGACCTTTAACCTTTCAACAAATGAAAATATTTGTATTATTAAACGAATGATAAAATATACATTATTTGCTTGATACAAATGGAGTATTTGTTCAATATCACGTGATCAACAATCCTCCAATCAAATGACAAGGACCTACTTCGATGTTGTATAAAAACAACTATAAAATACAATCTATGTAAAGGGGAAGCATGCCCGCCTTATTGCATAGCATACCTTCAACTGTAATGACAAATGAACAGTTGGCAGGATTATCAGACCGATCGCTGGAATTACACGAAACTAGAGTATCCCCAAAGAAGAATTCACTGCCAGATGACGGTACATGACGTTATTGGTTCAGCATCCACGTTGTCAGTTGCATTTACTAGAAACATGACATCCGCAGAATTTGTTTCCATCGCAGTTGGTACTATGGTGGTTCCTGGACACTGCAAAACAGGCGCTTCGTTGTCTATTTAAATCACAGACAAAAATAAGGGAATTCAATGTTAGGTTGTATTAGTATGTACC
>JZLH01S0006181.1:0-30182 GCA_001188425.1 Eucidaris tribuloides | reverse complement strand
AACATGTATTCTGTATGAGATGTTTGAGAGAATTTTACAGACAGACTTGACTTCACAAGTCATTTGTACAAAATTGGTAGGCCTACTTGATTAAAAATCATTGCTTAAAAAAAGAAGAAGAAATAAATAAGTAGGCAGAGTGTCATTATTGTGTGTATAATTATATGCGTTTATATGTAGTGCACAAGTTGTTGCATTGTAAAAAGACATTTTATTTTTTAAGTGTCAGTGTCAAGTGAAATGCTTATCCTTAATAACAAAAAATGTGTATGTTGTGTTAAAATGCGTACATGTATGTTGTTCACAAACAGGAATTTTGTGTATTCCAGTTAAAATGTGAGGTGTGTACCTTTAAAATTACCTGGGTACATGCAGTCATGAGTTCAGTCACAATTACTTCATGAAAATGTATTTTCTGTAGTATTTTAGATTATGTTTGAAAAGGATAACATTGCTTGATGTTTCCTTTAAAATCATGCCACTAAAAGTTCGTTGCATGTATTGTGAGTATTGTATAATGTTTTATTGCATACTTGAATTATCCGGTGTTCACTGATTATATTGTATAACACTGATTTTTTGAAGTACAGTATATCACACTGCTATATGTTCAGGATGTTAATGAGCTTAAGCTCCACCCACTGCAAACACCAACACACCACGTGACCCACCTGTTCGTTTAATATGCATTATATACGGTTATGAATAATTCATTTTTGGCGTACGCCCTCATACAGTGGTGTTTTCTCAAATTAATCGAACTGTAAGAATGTTTATGATCGATCAAGTACATGATCGATTACTTAAATCGATTTCGTTGTAAGCATTGAAACAAATAAGAGGCAAAAGAAATCGATGTGCATGTATAATCGTCAAATAACGATGTACACTGCATGTTGATTCCAAGCTGTATATACATGTATTATTATTGACGTAAGACGAATTATTTATCGTTTCAGAAAACGATCTTGTTGAATAGTTGATCGTACCAAACAAGGAGTATGTACTGGTACAAAAGGATTAGAAATTAGATGTTAATTGCAGGTTTAGCGATCGTATAAAAAAAACAACAACAACGAAGCTGTACAGAAGTATATTAAAGGGTACAGTCTTCATGTTTGATAAATGTTATATTGCACATGTTTTCAATAGACTGTACTTACAGGTAACGATTATTTTCTTTTAACACTTGTTATTTTATTTATTGGAAGAAAGTTCTACATCATAAATGCGAGAACTTTCTTTGTAGGGGGGAATTTTGTTAGGAGTAAGACTAAGCAGTATGCAAATAACGACATTTGAATATGGTAATATGTATGTCACGTGACCTGAATGTTTTGGGTCGCGGAGACGGAGGAGCAAGATGGACTCTGGCGAGAAGAGGTACATGTATAATAAACATAGTTAAGTTTAATGCTGTGTGAAAATGTCCTTTGTGGTGTTTAGCGTGAATGTGCTGAATGCGAGTCGTTTTGAGTGAATATGTTGCGTTTGCTAGTCATGTCCGTAACAGTTATCCAGGACATTTCCATCTTTACATAAATAGTGGTTTCATACCCCAAAATGGTACATTAATAACCAAAACGATGAAATTACATGTAAAATTTTCATAGTGTAAGATTTTGTGTTTTGGTACAAAAAGGGGCGTGGTCTATTCAAAGGTGGTTTCAATGGTGATGCTACACGTTACGGCAAATAATATGCTCAATTTTGAAAAATTCAGAAAATTTACTTTAAAATAAGGTATAATCTACCCATAATCCAAGCCGGGGGGGGGGATATTAAAGTCCTTAAATAAGCCGATTTTTGGCCTCTCGCCGCTTACCTAACACATGTAATCTACGGGAATAGTCTGGCTTTTAGACCTTTAGATTAACCTATCCTATATTGACAAGGAAAGTGTTATCCTCAGTCAACTGCTTTAACTCACATTAGTCTCTAGGAATAAACCTGCAAACTGAGGTCACATGGTGTGGGTGCTTTGCACCAGCACTGCTACGTATATGGAGAAAAAGTGACAGGGTCTGGAATCGAGACTAGTACATAACACATGTACTGCCAAAACTGCTCCAAAAGTAAATACGAAGTTATCAGAAATGTGACCTTATAACTTTTGATCAAAAATAGCAATTGACTTCTAATTTTCACGAAATGTTGTTCACATATTTGGGCAAATTCTGAAAGTATGGCATCATGTTTTTCATAGAATCTTGATTTATGAGAAAATATGCATTCCTAATATTTCAGATTTTTGGGAAAAAATGTCAAAAAACAAGTTTTTTGACCACAAATCACAATGAAAGTCATCCTAAAAGGTGTTAAGTGTGCTATCAAATTGTAGAAAATTTAATTTGCTTTAAAATGACACCACATATTCAGGGATTGGACCTTTCAAACAAATTTTATCTTAAAAACTTGAACATTTATCAAAATGGCGGTCATTTTGGACGCCATCTTGGATTTGGAGGTGTTCGCAACAATTTTTTTTGAGGTAGACCTCTTGAATATTGTTTGTTATGCTATAAGCTTGAAAATAAACATAGTCTACTTAGTTTGTACAGGAGGTGAAACGAACTCAAAAACTAAGCCACTTTTGGGGGTTCGGCCCTCCGGTTATAGGCAACTATACCAAAGTTGTATCTCACTCAGCGGAATGGACTAAGGCAAAATCATGATTTTGGAAAAGTTTTGACTTAGGCAATTATTTTATGAGGGTGATGATATGTTATCATAATGGCCAGATATCAAAATGTGAATATCTTTGGAAGGGGGCTCTCACAATGTTTAACAACGTCTTTAATTTAGAGCATAATGAAACAAATTCTTGCACTGAGACACACTACACCCAGCGATATCCAGTTTGGGGATATTTACGATTTTGTACGTCATCTACCAGGTTAGCTCAGATCACGCCATTGATGTCTTTATTCTCAGATCGACCAATCAACATCTTCCACGCGATATACAAATAAGTATAATGTGCCCGAGTGGCCATGAATTTGCCTACCACGCAAAGTTTGGAAACTATACAGAGATCAATATCCACATTTGCATTCCCTTCATGCATGGTAGACATCAATGACTTTTCCGCATCCCAATCTGGTTACTGAACCTTGTCAAACTTGAGGGAAAAGCTGCTTTCCTGATTCCTCGGATACTAGCACCAGGATATCTCTGACATTTGACTTTGTATTTACATTTTCAGTTCCAGCATCAACACACTCTTTTCTTAACACTGAGACGCATTCTACGTATCTTCTGAATCCATCAAGCATATTACTAAGACACTTCATAGTTTTGGTAATTGTTAAACAAGAAAAAAAACTACCTCTTAGCGACTGCCATCAGAAAGCCATAAACTGCAGTGTTTTCACTTGTGTCATCAGTGAAGCAAAGGGTTGCTAGAGGGATGTGGTGACACCACTCTTCCATTTATACACATAGTCGGTAAATTCATGAAGCAGTCGGCATTAAACGACAAAAAGTAGGACAGGGAAAACAAGTGAGAAAGAAAGATAGCTGTCTAGAAAGAGAGGGGAAGGTGGACGATGGATACAAGAGAGAAAGCAAGAGAAATTTAGAGGGCCGGAAGGAGGGAAGGACGGGATGGAAGATATAGAGGAAGGAGAAGACTTACCAACAAATGCATCGACGATCCACCCAGTGTCAAAATTAATGTGTGAAACATTTTGAAAGGCAAATCTTATTACACAGGGGCAGTGAAAATCACAGATTAAATTTAAAGTCAATCTATCAATTCGACAAAAGCCTGACTGGATGTCACTTGGCCAAAAACAAAACAAAACAGAATTTCGTCGAAAAATGAGGCCATTATATACGTTATGGGCCTATAAAAGTTCCCGGTCGAATAGTTCTGATGTTGTCGATACGACTGTGGCTGATTCCAAAAATCGCCTAGTGATAGTTAGGTATAAACCCTAAGCAGATAATAAGTGCAAATATTCAAAATAGCTGCGATAAAAATATCAAAATAATTCATAATCCAGCGTATATTTCACAGTTTTATGCAATTTTAGATACTTCCTTGTCAATATGGAGGCCTTGAAATCAAAATAAAATATTATTATCTGAACCGTACACAATTTTTGTTATTACAGTTTGCCGATATTAAAATGTAGAACCTCACTATTTAAAAAGAACAGTTCAGTTTCACTCCTGCTGAATAATCATATCATTTACGTAGACAATATCCGCCTAGGTCACAAATATGCCGAGGATTGCAAAATGAATTGATATTTGTTGCAACAAGTTTATTTCTTGTAATCCAGTAATAGGCTCAATGCATGGCGGCTAGTGTCTTTCTCCAGATAACGACATTCAAATGCTGTTAGTTCGGCTGGTATGTTTTGTTAAGTAATGCTAGCTTTTCAATTATAATTTACCCATGTGCAAAGAAAGTATTGTATTATGGCTTGCTTGACTGCAACTTTTGAAAATAAAAACATACCACCTGTACGTTAAGAGCTTGATGTTTTTCTTCGCCCAGATTTCCTGCCACATCATGCAGCCATCATATATTTTTTATAAGATTCTGTTGATTAATTGATTTCCCGTTACCATTACTTTATTAAAAGTGTGTTAAACCATGTGTCGCAAAACAAGATTTCGAAGATGGGTTTTTTGGTATGCTCCATTTTGTCAAGTTTCTATTTCGGTAATGTGGACGCATACGATAGATACATGAGTAGCTATTACCCAAAGCATAAATACCACTTGCCTAAAAACTTCTTCTTTGTCTTTGTGTTTTTAGTGACATTATGCGAACCAAGTATATATCTCCTTGAGAAAGAACACCTAGGTAGTATGTTTAACGTGCAGATAAATCGAGAAGTGCTTTTTGGTTTCCCCCCCCCCTTGATACCATCAAAGAAATATATTGCCCTGATAGATTCATGGTATTAAATGGTTTTCAGTCATCGCAATATTTATGACATCTGCTCCTGCACATTATAGATCAGCCTTTATGATCATTCGGGAAATACAGAGTCGACATTAAATATGAATTTATGTTCCCTATCTCTGATTTATCTCTTCCAGCTCATTTATTCAAGACTCACTTTGAACAATCTCCACGACAAATTGTAAGGCGGTGGGTACTCTTTTTTTTCAAGTTCTATCGAACTCACTGGCCGCTAATCATTTTACCCAATTGAAGCCTGGTGGTAGTGTCGCTGCCTGAGCACAGATGGCATTTACATATCACGCTGGTTTGATGTTATTGTTTTTTATCGACACGTTTCGTTTAATCTATAGATATGCAACCTCGCGACTTGAAATTATAGGCACTGCTCCCAATTGGGCGAAAAAAAAATCAGTGTGCACCGTTTTGGCATCAAAGCTTATCGTAGAGGGCAGCAGAATCCCATACGTGTCCACGAGACAGAGAGCATTTGGCCACTCCGCGGGCCAGCGTGGTTTCACATAAGTTATATTAGGAACCTAAAAGTCATGTGACGGCAGATAAGCAATTTGATTTATGTTCGTCACAATACACCATTGTTACTGTGCCGGCTCACGCGCACGCTCCATTGGATAATAAAAGTAAAAATCCAGTGTGGGCACCATATTTCTAGCATCAAAAGCTCACGCGAAGTCGGGTAGCAGATCCGCCGTGTTCCCAGTCGAAAGAGAAGAATTTGGGGAGCAAAACGACTGGATTGAGAGTAGAGGTTGGGCGTAAGTCCGGGGCGATAAATGAAGTAGATGTTGCTATAACTCGCTGTATAAGTAGGTTTGTGTATATTTACACCAAAGTGCCAATATAATACCGAAGCTAAAGTAGAGTTTTTATCAGCTAAAACAGGGTATGTGTAATGTCATAAATACGAAGGCTACAGAGGGGTATGAGCTAAAGTAGGCTACGTCTTATGTTATACAACCATGTTATGTTATGTCTATGCCTATAGACAGTTGTCATAAAATACAAGCTAAAATTAGAGGTTTGGATAGTGCTAAATTGGGGTTATGCCTATGGTTATAAGCAGAATGTTTATAAATACGATGGTCAAATTGGAGGTTGTATGAACTAAAATAGGGATGTGTGTGTTAACAATAGAGTGTCAAAATGATACGAGCTTAAAAGTAGAGTAGTATGAGCTGAAGTAGGGTGTGTTGTGTGATATACCAGCATACGGTACACATTGAACATTACACTATTTGGGCATGTCCTTAGCTTTTCAATAGTGTACTTGTGATAATTTTCAATTTCCTCAGACAAATTAAAGAAAGAATCATAAATCTTAAGAACATTGTATTTTATTCCAAAACATCCGCAAACAGCTTTATAGTAAGATTGGAAAACTATATAACCATGACATTACAGATGTTTTATCAAAATACTGGCGTTCATTGTGAGCTTTGACGTGTTATCTGAACGTAACAAATGCCAACAAGCGTTTGCTTCTATAGACTGAATATTTCACGATTGTTTACTTTACTGATTCAAACATGAATATCTTATAGGCAATGCACAAGTGCATATCATCGATAAAATATAACTTTATAAATGCACAAGACGCGATGGGAACAGATCAAATACCCCTCTACAAATGTGATAAGAAAAAAAATGCCCTAGCTTTTTGTTCGTTTTTTTCGCTGTTCTATTTGGCCTAGCCATTTTTTTTCACCGAATTTCACTGTAATGTAAGTCTACCACACGTTCATGTCAATGCCCGTCACGGAACATTGCGTCCTATATTGTTCTCTACCCCGACGCCTGCTAGCAATCTCATGATATATAGGATTCTTCACAGACGTAATGTATATAGGACTTTACAGTTTTTTTTTTTTCGGGGGGGGGGGGTTAGGTGTCAACACAAATACTTAATCAATGTGGAAGAGTAGGGTGTTAAATGACGTGCCTAAAGAGTAAACAATAAAAAATAGAAGAATTAATTACTCCTCCTACTACTTACTACTAACTACAACTACTACTACTACTACTACTACTACTACTACTACTACAATAACAACAACTACTACTACTACTACTACCACTACTACTACTACTGCCTGATAATGGTAATCATAAAGATAACAACAATGAATTACTCCCAATTAAGCATGGTAGTTTCTTCTGTGACGAAAAAATGATTTTCCACAGGACCCTGAAATTTCTCTTTTCTCCGAATCAGAGGTGGAACAGCAATGTGGGTGAATAACCTTGCTGTTGGACCAAATGCGCGTGGTGGGAATCGACTTCAGTGTCATTGTGTGAAAGACTGAGAACAATCCACCATCCGGCAGCATGTCCATCCTTGCATGCCGTAGCACTTTGCACCGGCTGCGAGAGAGAGAGAGAAAAAACCCTGCAATTTTTATTCTATTATTTTGTTATTGTTGATCACAAGAGGGCGATATTCTATTCAGCGTCTTATTCAGAAATATTGTAGCCCCATAATTAAAAAAAAGTGGTCACGTATAACATTGATAAAGCACGTATTTGCAATTTACATACACAAACACACCAACACAAACACAAAAAATAAACACAAACAAAAACGCACGCACGCACAATGAAACACAAACACAAATACAAGGGTGTATTTTTATGGAGCGTAGAGTTCTTTCGTAAATCAGCCTATCGTGACGCTCTTTCGATGGTAACAACATCGGTTTGGTGATTACTGTTTACAACAAGACTCCCACGTCGTTATCCTTACCAAATATTAGTTAAGTACTTACAAATGGTGTATAGAAAGTTTAAGATCCACAGGTCATCAGATTATTGTTTCTATGAGTTCGAATTTGTCCCAGATGGCGTTCGCATCACTAGCTGAGCGCTGTGGTCAGTACTGAGTATTATAGTCAGCTAGCTGCATGAACTCTGCGTGATCTTCGTCTAACTGGCCGCTACAGTCTCTCTGCAAATTTTGAAGTTTTATACTGTCCAGATTTTAACCTAAACTAAGTAGTTTACCTAAAGGTTTTAAGAGAGGTGTTTATTTATTATAACCTTTACATTGTAAATGATTTTAGCTGGTCTCATTCTTTTTTTCCGATTCTGGCGTGTAAATCCGGAACTCAAAGACCAACAAAAAGTGCTAAAAATGATTTGATATCATGTGGAGTTAGCCAGTAAAATTTGTGTAAAGATAGACGCATCTAAACGTTAACGTCCTTCTCCTCAGCAAATGCTAACGCTCTTTTGCCAGTGGCACGACGAGTTTCTTACCCCGAAGCAGGGTTGTCGATGAGTCCTTGTCTCAATGATTAGAGGGGCGTACGTGAGGGAATGTACCCGACATAATTGTTCGTACGGATGATCAAAATGTCACATTAATCAATCAATCAGACTGATCTATTACTAAAACGGTCCTTTTTCATTTTTCACGATAGTATCTTTAGAGTACCGATGGACGACATGTCAGAAGGCAAAATGAAACATGAAGGGGGTCTTTGTGATACTCGACACGACAACAAAAACTAACCTCACAATCAGTGACGTAGTTAGAATTTTTTTCAGGAGGGGTGGCACTGGGGGGCCTTGACATTTTGTTGAGGGGCACCAAATCCTCGGTCCAAAAAAATTCCCGGTCACGCCAGTGGGCAAAAACTCGCTCAGGGGGAGAGGGGGGAGGGGGGGGAGGGAGGGGTAGTGACGATTTTTTTTTCTCCACATCCCAGGTCCAAAAAAAATTCCCGGTCACGCCAGTTGTCGAAAACACGCGGGTGGTGGAGGAAGGGGTGGGGGGGGGGGGTGACGACGAAAATCTTTTTCGTCCAAATCCCCGGTCCAAAATTCTTCCCAGTCACCGACAGTCGCCGAAATTCGCTCTGGGGGGTGGGGGCGGGGGGACTAATTCTGTCTTTTCTCACAAAATCACAAAATCGGATGATCGACATTTTTCACGTCATAATTTTGAGGGGGCACGTGCCCACCACCCTACCCCCCCCCCGTAGGATAACGCCCATGCTGACAATTCACAGGGCCCCCCTGACCCCAAGGAGACAACCACCATGACGTCATGATTCGAACAGGGAATCTCTAAATTAAGAAGTCGTCATATCATCCAGCATTGGGCATGACGTCTCGTCGGAAAAGGTTTTAGCCTAAAATTTTTGTGAGGGTCCTGATATAGTTATTTTACACATTTATATTTATCACTCATCATTTTCAACATAATAATCATGAAAATTTATATCAAAATAACACTGAATGTGAGTTTTTAACTTTACATGTATTGAAGGTGCAGGATCTATAGCTTTCTATACAAAATCATTATAACAAACTAAATATTTCTGTGTGCTTTTCTTATTCTAGTTCCACCGAAGGCGCGGATTCCAAAGCTGTGTTTGTTTCAACCAGACCTGTACATTAGGACACCTTAAACCTCATTCTCTCGTCAAGAGATATCTTGCTCGAGATTCTCCACGCCCTGTCTGGTTATCATCTGCAAAATGAAAAAAAAAGTGCAATGACGGAGGGAACTTGAGAACTGAATTGAGTATTCATACACTCAATATTCAAAGAAATTAGTTATGTGTCTGAAATCCACATAATTATATTCAAATCAATGAATGTGATATTCTCTGACCGTATATTCTGCTCCCATTTAAATGTCAATAGATGTTTATGTATACATGCGAAAAAAAAAATCATGTACAATCATGTGAGCAGTAAAATAAACTGTTTCGAGAATACAGTTATTTTTGTTTACCTGTAAGAGCATGTCAACTACGTAACATTTGTATCCAAATGCATCATTTATACACACTTTGTAGAAAATGTTTGTCTACAAATTGGGTATTTCCGTAGTGTGTCGTTTTCTGAATAATGAAAACAACAAAAGCAACAGCGAATTTGGTCTCTAAAGTTATGTAGTGATGTTGCCGTTCGAGTGTGTGTTGAGAGCTTGTTATGATGCAGGGAGCTACGTTATTGTGATATGTAAACCAAAAACAAATGTTATCGGTGTATGAGATCCTGAACAGGTCTAAATGTGTGCTTGCATATAATACGCAAATAAAATGTATACAGTGTAACGATTTGTTTCCAGGGTTCCCATCATAATGAGTCAATTATCAGTAGTACTGTTATTCCATAATTCTAAGCATTAGTTTAAGTATACAAATTATAATCATTGTAATTAATATTATTAGTATTATAATAATTCTTCTTGTTTATATAATAATTATAACAATAATAATTATTAGTATCATTATTGTTTTCATTATTATTATAGCATTCGGGGGCTAAAGTGCCATCACAGAAAGTCTGACAATGGTGTTTAATTGAATCTTGGGTATGATTATGTAAGAATATTTGAAAAAAACTCACACCCTAATTTGAACACGAGTGATATTTTACCACATATGTAATACAAAGTTTAGATTAGAACAACGTATAAATATATGCATATACAAAATATTTGATTACATATTTCATTTTTTTTTATTTTAATTGTCACAAAAATAACCTGTGAGTGCTCTTTCGTATGGAAAATATATTATATTATTGGTAAATGACTTGATTGTGGGTAGTCCTTAACTTGAGGTAAAACTATTCTAGAATAAAGTAAACTTTGATAAGATTCTATTGGGAAAATTTTGTAGTAAAATTGGCTCATTTCAAAACGTGGAATCCATCAGTACGCCTTGTGACAGACAAATTTGTTATTTAGCTTTCTATGGGATTGATTTCTCCCAGGGATCGAGGGAAATAAAGTGTTGGCATGTTCATTCTTCATTCCACTCAAGTAAACAAATTCAAGATAAATCCGTCCAGCGAAGAGAAACACTCCAACTAGTCTATTTTTGGTATGGGTGCGCTTGCTAATCATAAGGACCGCTATTCATAAGAAAAAAAAAACAAAAACAAATTATGTGGGTATTCATGAGGGTATTCATAAGGACCTTAAGGACCCCATAATAAGGCTTAACAATAGCTATTCATTATGAAAAAAAAAGGATCGCTATACTTTATACCCAATCAGGGTCGTCAATCATGGCTCCTATTCATAATACATAACGGGGGTGCTATTTATAAAGGTCAATATACATACGAGTGGCAGAAAGAGTCTCTCTTGTTATGAATAGCGATCCTCTTCGGCAATTTTGTAGCACCTGTTATGATTAACGACCCCAATTTGGCATTTTGAACTCGTATACAACGTGCAATCGGGGACGTTTGTGTATGTGTATGACATTTCACCAGTAACCGGGGACGTTGGGAGTGCACATAACTTTTGAGCCATTTTCTAACATGCTGTAGAGCCATCTACGTTTGATTTCTGGCCATTTGAGAGGTGGGGACCGTCCCCGTTTTCCTAACGTCCCCAATCTGATAGTGGAGTGTCATACTTACGTCCCCGTTTAACAGCATTTACAAACGCGCGTACACACACACACACACACACACACACACACACACACACACACACACACACACACACACACACACACACACACACACACACACACACACACACACACACACAATACATACAGTGTGTCCCAGAAAAAAGGAAACCGGATTTCATGGCAAAAATATTCCATCATAATAAACAATATCTTAGATGAATTAGGTATGTTTGTAATGCTGTGTTTCTCTTCTTTCATGTGATACACAACATATTATTCATTGCTCACGCATGATTGAATTAAAACAATAAATACTGATGCTACCAAAATTTCATTTGCACGCACAAATTCCATGTTTGAGTGCATTTTCGGGGTAGTAAATGTAATTATTTTAAAGAAATAAAAGCATGACATAAATATTCAATATTTCTTCTTTTATCTGACACCTCATTCGTAAAAGATGAATAACGTATGACGGAGAACAAGTAAAATTAAAACATGCCTGTTTTAGCGTGATTTTCAGAATGAATGCATTTTTAGCTTTTGGAGGCCGGCTAACGAAAGGTCCACGCACAGCTGACTTCACAAAATATCTTGCTTCGGGCACAACAATAGGCTCGAATCTTGTTAGCGAGGTAATTTCCTGGTTGCTGGCTGCCAAATCCAGAAAGCAGAGTTAAATAATGCATTTTGGAACATTTCTGAAAACAAGCTTCATTTCAAATTGTCTTTTCACACTCATGCATGGCTCATTTTTCATAAATGAGGTATCATACGAAAGAAGATAAGATAGGCTTTCTCATGATGTCCTTCATTCTGAATACATTCAAGCGTGACAGTTTGAATTTCAAATTTGCTCGTGCAAATGATTTTATACCTGTGTCCCTTCTAATTGTCTTTGCTCAGTCATGCGTGAATGAAAATCACTGTGACTGGTATCAAATTAAAGAAGAGAAAATATGCTTTCCAACTGTGTACGATTTGGGGGTAATATTTGTCATTAACATATACAAATATCTTCATCAATCTCGGTTTCCCTTTTTCTGGGACACACTGTATAAGTCAACATTATCCTTTTATTCCTGCATCTATCAATGCATAAAGCTAGATTGTGTACAAAGTACGTAATAACAAATTAATACACACAATAAGCACCGACAAAAGAGGGCGCTATAATATGAATGTGAAAACAGCCCAAGTCCTGGACTTGTTGTTTTTACATTCATATGAGATTTCACTCTCTCATTTTAGGCACTTGCAAGGGGAAATAGGCTTCATCCTTTACAAACAAGATGGTGCCAATGTATAAGCAACACTTCCCCATGCATGTTTAACTCAATTTGGCCCCAAAAATTGTACCTTTTATTTTATTTTCAGGTATTCAATTATCGCCTTAATTTATCACCAAGTATATCAAAATTTCTGGAAAAACCTGTTTATGATAATCATATCATACGGATTTTTAATCAAAAATGATTTACTGAACCCCAATCAACATGGCTTTAGAAAAAAATACCAATCAGCTAGCACCTCCGCATTTCCTTGATTTCATGACGCGCAAAAGCACGAGACACACGTATCCCACTCGTAACTCTGCTAATTACCATCTAAACAACCCAACGTTTTATTGGCACGTAACCCTTTTAGGCATTACGGTCGTGACATTTCAAATCTACTTCCACATGCTGTCAAATCATGCACATCACCGTATTCATTGAAAAAAGTCATGAAAAAAAATACATCCTTGCCCGATACCATTTAACCTGATCTCGATATTCTATGTTAAACTCTTAACCTATTTCGGAAATAATAGTCATTTGATTCTGCGTTTCCCCTCTTTTTCTTTTGCTTCTTTATTTTGTCTATTGGAACTTGCATCTATACGTGTTGAGTACATAATATACATATTCCAACAAACGTGATTTATTCGTTATTATTTGACACCTAAATAGAGCATTGTCATTTGATTGGTTGTTTAATATTGATCATGGTTCTAGGACAATTCCCCCCAGAACAACTCCCCCAGGACAATTCCCCAGGACAATTACCCCTAGGACAATTCCCCTAGGACGATTTCCCAGCAAAATTGTCCTTAGAACAATTACCCCTAGGACAACTACCCTGGACAATTTCCCCAGGACAACTCCCCAGGACAATTCCCCGGACAATTCCCCCTAGGACAACTACCCCGGACGATTCCCTCCAGGACAACTCCCCCAGGACAATTCCCCCACCGGTTAACTTCCCCCAGACATACGACCCCCAAAATAATATGAAATTAATTACATTGTATTCTTGTCCCCAGACACATTCCCCCAGGACAACTACCACCAAACAAACAAATTATTAATTTGTATACATGTATATGCATGTTTATGGTGGTTAAATAAAGCAATCGTTGAATGAATTGAATTGAATAGAATATTAAACATACTTATTAGTTTATGTAACAAAAAAATTTAAATATATTGATCTACTAATGTAAAAAAATGATATAGTAATGTGATGTTTTTCATTTGTCAAAATTGTACAGAAGATGCTGAAATAAAACAAATCAATTCAGTTCAGTTCATTTAGGATGAAATCATCAGGGCGTGAGGCTCAAATGGTCTGATAACAAAGTGATGGTCTAGGATGTCAACGTGACGTTAGTCACATACCGAGGTTAGACGCACCGATTATTAGTACCCGCCCCCCTCAAAAATAGTAATAATCATTGGTATATTATGTCACACTAAGTCATATTATCAAACTTCTAATGGACTATGATATTTGTATGTCATAAAGTGCAGTTGTATATGCATGTGCACACGGTTTTTGATATACAGTTTCGCCATTAATTTGCACGGAATAAACCATATTTAATAAAGTTCACCAAACACTACGATGAATTTAAAAGCGTTCCTTTATTCTGTGTTGCTATTGTTTAAAGGTAATGCACATTCCTTGTATACACCGTCTGACAACACAAAAAGTAAGGTTCCCCTTAAATTTTTTTTTTCATTTTCCCATTTGTTTATTTTCTTTTACGAAACAGTTTTCAGGTAAATAATTTGGCAGGAGTGTTCCTGCACTCATTGACTATTTTGTATGTAGGAAAAGTGATTGATCCGTCAAGTTATGCATGAGTGGTAAACATTAACAGTAAAAAAAAAAATGATTTTCACAATTTACAAGGGTCATTTGGGGGATTGTGATACAGGATTTTCACAAAATCTGTTTCTTGTGAATGATTAAGCGTCATTATTGTTAAACATGGATCGTTTAACCCTGTTACATCTCTACTGACAATTGCCATACATTTTACGGTAAAGTGAGCTCCATTAAAAAAAAATCATCTTTATTCAATATTGTAAATTACGTTACCTTGATGTAATGTAGATGAAATTGGATATGTTTTCATCATAATGTATCCGACATGTTGTATGAACGTAATAGGTTGTAACAATGTCATAGGTAAAGCCATTGTATAGCAATGTTTCCAGTTGAAAAAAATCTGAGCTACATGATTCCCCATGATACCAGTGTCTTTGATACAGTCTAGAAATGAAGCCCTGAAAAAAAATTGCAGCTTAAAACAATCGTTAAGTGCTTTGAAAAAGTGAAAATCATTGAGAGACCATTCCAGTTTTCCCCCATAGACTGCTGTGTTGCAGAATTTCCTATCGGCTGATAGAATAATAATGTGCCAATTTGTATCTGCACATATTTTAATAGAGACTGCATAACTGTCCGAACTTTTGTGTTATAGGGCGTTTATTTGTCCATTCAAATACTGTCAGATACATCAGACAGCAAAGTTCGAATTTTTTTTAAACGGGTCTTCCACAGTGTATTATAGTGTTTTTACAATTATTAAAGCGAACAGTACCATTCGAATCACGTTGGGTCAATCTTTTTCTGAGTCATTAAGCATTTGATCTTATTTATCATTAATTTGATAATAGAGATGAACAGCAAATTTATTCTGCATCTTAATTCTCTCTGTAAAAAATTCGTTCCTACTGGGGACTTATTAATATTAATGAGCTCAGACGCAAGGAGTGATTCCCGGGTATTTGTAACCAAGTGAACCGTGGCATTGCCGTTACCCAGCGTGGCCTGGTGGTTGTGCCGGCCCGGATATCAGTAGGTTTCAGGTTCGAATCCCGTTGGGTCAATCTTTTTCTGAGTCATTGAAAGATAGCAGATCAAGCATTTGATCTTATTTATCATTACTGATTTTATAATACAGAGATGAACAGCAAATTTATTCTGAATACCATTATCTACTGTTATTTTGTCATCAGAAATGACTCCTGTCACTTTTGAAAAGTGACATTTTTGTCTTCATTAATTTTTATTGATAACTCATGCAAGACTTGACTGATCAATTACACTTCTACACAGAAATTAGTCAATTAGTGTAGAAACACTCCTGCTAAATTATTTTGTTCAAATTTGTTTCGTTAAAAAAAAAAAAAATCGAAAACATCTCACTTAAGGCACAGTCACACCTTGACGATTTAGCCAACATATGCATAACGTATCAAATTAGGGGTAAAACGCTGGCATACGCTGAACTTTTATTTTTTTTCCGATTTGCACTTTTGGACGTATACATAGCGTGCTCATAACGAGTAGGACGGACGCATAACGTATAACTTATATGGAACGTTTCGATAAGTTATAGATAACTTATACCAACGAATGCTTGTCGTGTTGCCGACGTTCACCAATTTATGCCCAACGATACTCTAACTTACCCCTAGCGTGGGGTAGCGTATCGCCGACGATCACTTGTAGCAGCCATTAAAATACAAAAACTCGATCACAAACTAAATGTTCTTCTCCTACATATAATCTGAGAAATAGCAAACTCCTGTGTCTTCCTACATGTAAAACTAATAGATATAAGAATAGTTTCATCCCGTGGTGTTTTTATAATATACAATAAGTGCAATATTGTGTATGCTTTCCACTATCATATATTTCTTTTGTATCTTCCAATTTCCCCCTTTTCATTCTCCCTCACCCGCTCTTTTTCCAAACTTTCTTTTCTGACATTTTTGTTGTCATTATTTTCTTTGGAAAGTAATTCTGTTAACGGTAATAAGAATGATGTTAATTCATATGTTGAATTTGATTTAAATTGAATCATTTGTTAACTGATTGATTATACAAAATTAATGTACTTTGATGATTAACTTTGATCACGTGTCTTGCAAGCATTTAGATAGTACCCAAAAAGTGCATAATAATGATAATAATAATAATAATAGTAATAATAATGATGATGATGATGATGATAATAATAATAATAATAATAATAATAATAATAATAATAATAATAGTAATAATAATCATGCGTTGCTTTTATATAGTGAATTTTACGTCACCATTATTTCACCATTATTATCAAATATCTTCTCTTCTCTTTTTTTCGTTATCCCCTCCCTCCTGTCACTACACTTTAAGTTCCTGTTGCTTTCCTCCTCTTTCTCTTTTTTCCCTTTCCCGCCCCTTTTTCTCTTTCCCCTTCCATCCAATTTGTCTGTTCCACTTTTCTCTCCTGTTCTTTTTGTTAATATTCCTTGCACATTATTTGTGCTTATGTTTGCTTATTTGTGTGTGTTTGTTTGTGTGTGTGTTTGAGTGTGTGTTTGTTTGTATGCGTTTGTGTGTGTGTTTGTATGTGTTTGTGTGTGTTTGTGTGTTAGTGTGTATATTTGAAGAGCTCGCAACCAAAAGGCGCTAAATCCACTTTTCACCAAGTTGCATGTTTTTCATGATTTGGATAGACCTCTGTCATGTGTATCCAAATAGAATTTTGTTTTCTTAAAATCATTTCAGAAAAAATAAAAAAAAATGATATGAAATTTATGCTTTCAACCAAAAGGCGCTATTTCCATTTCAGATTTCAGCCAAAAGGCGCTAAATCCACTATTTCTATTCTTAACTCTGATTGGCCCAAGTCTGCCTGCCATTGGTGTTTTGACCAATCAGAAAGAAGGACACAATTAGCATTTCAGATGCATGAAGCAAGAATCAGTGCGCATCCTGTTTATGTTTTCCTGTGTTACGTGTTGATCGAATCACTGAATCAATTTATGTGTCACTATACTCGACAGGTTGAAACCGTTGAATGTGTTTGCAGTGTATGACATGTTTTGTACGATTGTCTTGTGTAATGTGGTATGCTGATGTGTCCAAACCTTCATGGTGATGAAATGTGTACGCTACTGTATGATGCTTATGTGTGCAGTTTAACCAAATCTTTTTTTAGTAATGTTTGTTCTAGTGGTATGTTATGAAAAAAAACATTGCACTGATGTGTGTGTGGTGGGGGAGGGGGGGGGGCGGTGTTGTATGTTGAGAATGGTTTCAATGTTCAAAATGCAGTTAAAGGTAAATGACATCATTGGGGGTAGTCCTGAACTAGGGGTAAAAACTATTCTAGAATCAGATAAACTATGGAGGGATTCTGTGAAAATTTTGTAGTCAAAAGTTGACTCATTTTAAAATAATGCCCATCAGTATGCCTTGTAACAGACAAATTTGTAGTGTAGCCTTCTATGGGATTTATTTCCATTGGGGCTCGAAAGAAACAAAATGCTAGTATGCTCATGCCTGATTTGGCTAAGTAAACAAGGAGAATTAAATGTATCGTGCCCCGATAAAATTAAACTGCTGGCCTGTTCATGATTGATTCTCCTTACGTAAAGCAAATCAAGACATTCTTCCAGCCAAGAGATCCACTCCAGCTGGTATACATGTGGTTTTTCTTTTAACCAGTTTGGTTCTAAAGGCATTTTTTATTTCTCCTTATCATGTCACTGCGCTTTAATTGTATTCAGTAAACATTTCTCTAACACATTCTTGCAAATTACATAATTTTACACAAATGCCATTGACCAACTCAAAAGGGACCTCAAATGGATTTCTGCCAAAAGGCGCTAAATCCCCCCCAAAAAATTGATATGAAAAATATATATAAAATACATGCTGTATGCAGGATTTTTCTAACATACATTTTTATAACCTACAGTAATAGCTCTTTCACTTGTAATACAGACTTGATGGTTAAATGGATAGAAGTAAGTGTAATAAAAATCATCGATTTTCTCGAAATCAGTCAAAATGGATTTAGCGCCTTTTGGTTGCAAGCTCTTCATTTGCGTGTGTGTTTTGTTTGTGGGTGTTTGTGTTAGTGTTTGTGTGTGTGCGTGTTGTGTGTGTGTGTGTGTGTGTGTGTGTGTGTGTGTGTGCGCGCGATTGTATGTATGCGTGTTTGTGAGTATTTGTTTATTCGTGTGTGTTTGCTTATGTGTGTGTGTTTATGTATGTGTGTCTTTCTGTGTCTTTCGATGAACCCTACCTAGACATTATCGTGACATATTTCGACTTATGAGCAACTTACAAATAACGCGTGAGGACGTATGTAAACGACAGCATAACTTACCTACAACGTATGGCCCGCGTATGCGGGACGTGTGATCATACGCTGGCATACGTCGAAAAATTTTGTGCCTGCACAAAAATTTTCGACGAAACTCGTCGTACTACGACGTATACCAGCGTGCTTCAGCGTACACACAACTTATGCAACACTTATACAAAACTTATCCATAACTTATTCAACGTATGACAACGTATTCGCACAATTTTTCATACGTCGGCATACGCTGGGTAAATCGTCGAAATTTGTCCAGCGTGCTTCAGCGTGCACATAACTTACACAAAACTTACCCATAACTTAGTCAACGTATGACGACGTATTCGCCAAATTTGTCATACGTCGGCATACGTTGGCTAAATCGTCAAGGTGTGACTATACCCTTAAGGCCCTGTCACACTATAGCGTTTAAAGCCAACGTGTGCCCAACGTACATGTTTTTCGTCGCAAAATTTGGCAAAGTTCAAGTGTGTTCAAATTCCCGGCCTAAAACGGCGTATAAAGACGAATGAGCAACGAATGAGGAACTAATGGTGATCGTATATCTAGCGTCCCACGTGACGAATTACAGCGCGTGTGCAGCGTCTATCAAACGGATGCCGAGCGTACACAACCATTGACCAGCGAATGTCCGACGTATGAGTAGCCACTGCCCAACGCTTGCATGGCGACATGTCTTGACTGGTCAAAAAACGTCCATTATCTGTATATTCAGACATCAAAAGTAAGTTCACTTCGGTTTAATTCATTTGTTTCTTCGATCATATAAAAAAATAAGTGAAAACAAAATATGATATAATAGTAAAAGCAAAAATACAAGGGCGTAGGCTGGTTTGGGCACGGGGAGGTGCACATCTTGGGGAGGTACAACTAAAGTCACATGGGGAGGTGCACATCTTAGGGAAGTGGAACTAAAGTTGAGTAAATCAGGCGTTGAAAGCAGAAAAAGTGGTACAAATTTCGTTTTTCTTTCCAGGGGCGGAACTCCTATGGCTCTGCGGGGGGGGGGTGCACGTGCACCCAGTGCACCCCCCCCCCAGCCTACGCCCTTGAAATATCAATGAAAAAATATAGGGAGACCACAGAAAAGATGTTAATTGGAACAATGTTATAAATTGTACCAAAAAGTATGTGTATTTTTATAATATAAGTATGGGATTGATGTTCAATGTGTTAAACCGAAAAAATAATGGGTGAGAGAGAGAACTCGATATGGAGAAGTTACATATTCTTAGTAGTTTCTTTTAAATCTTTTGAAATGGTTCGAAGTTGGTTGTTTATATATTTGTATTCGTATTGATGAATAACCAACAGTTATTGAAAACGGACGTTCTAAACATTTTCAGTCACATATAAGCGTTCAGCGCCAACGTGTGGCTAACGTGTTCGAAAATGTGGCTGCACATTCATGTACGTTGTTAGTCGTTAGTGTCACGCTTGATATGCGTTGTATTCGTTAGCTGTTCTTTCAGTGGTCGTCGTAATTCGTTGGAGAACGCTGATTATTTTGAACATGTTCAAAATTTTGAGCGTGCGGCAACGTGCTGATCACCACGCTATTTATTCGTCGAGTATTCGCTGTTTGAACGATCCGCACGTTGGGTGTTCGTTTCGTAATCGCCCACTGTTCGTCCAAAAAACGTCCACCCTCATCTGAAAATATGACATAACGAATGTTCAACGCATATATAGCGTCAGTTTAATGACAAGTTAACGAATATACGGAGAAATTCAACTTTTATCCAAAGTTCTCTAGGCGTCCTTCTGACGATATTGACGTGATAGTCTACCGTTACAGTACAGTGTGTGCACAGAGCACGGAGCGTGTAAGGAGCGTTTTCTTCTGACGTCACAGCCCCCGTGATATCAGTGGATCCTGTATCATTTCTGTTTGTTTCTTACAAAATGGAAAAAGCACAGAGACTCCGACTTCAGTATTTTTTGGTCATCCATCACTATAAATGTGACATGAACTATCGTCATCATCGGTCGTCCGTAGACAGAGTAGAAGACGCACTTAAAGCAACATGGTTTGCCCAGAGTACTCTATCTAGCATTAATTTAGGAATTTTAGATAGTTCCAGACCGATATCTTGTGAAATGGTGTCTAGAAAAGTCAGTGATTTCCTACCGCTTTTGTAGTATTGAGAACATATAATCTCTATGTACAGAGTCAAATACTGTTAATTAGTCGATAAAAACTGTTGCAAATGATAAATTTCTTTCTTTTATTCCTTCAAAGACTCGACAAACAGCTAGAATTTGGGCAACTGTAGATCTATTTTCCCTGAGACCACTTCGATTCCAACAGAGCGCATTGGGTCAATATGAGGTTGTAGTCTGTTTAGAATCATGCGATTGTAGATCTTGGCCCCAATACAGGCAAGGCTTATTTCTCTGTAGTTAGCTGGATCAAACAGATCTAATTTTTTTCAGTATGGGAATATCACTTTTGTCCATTGGCTTGATTTCCATATTTCTAGTGCTATTATCCAAGCCCACAGCTCTGCCAGGTTTGGCTTGTTTGAGAGCTGCATCTAATTCTTCCAATGTAAATACTTCATCTTCGTCTTATTCTGGGTTGATAGTGATTTCCTTAATAGAGGCGGCTGGCCCTGTACCTGGTTCTGAAAGTGTTGTAGCCAGGTGGAGTTTCTCTCTTCCGGTGATCCGCGAAGTGGAACTATTCTAGTTTCTTTTCGTCCAGTGATTTCATTGATGATCTATCAAGCTTCTGAATGCTCGTTTCAAAAAGAGGTGTGTTTGACCCGAGATATTTTCTGCTCAAGCATTAGTCTCTCCTCAGAAACGTAAACTTCCTTCAGCTTTTCAAGACAAAGTGGTAGGATTGTTGAATTTGTTAGTTACTTGTTGTAGGTTCAGTCTTTTCAGCTTGTACTACTGGGGAAAGGTAGGCGTGGCTGGCAGAGTCCGACGGGGCTTTCTTGATAGGATATCTTTCGCTGTTCTGATGCAGGTTTCAGAGAGTTGGTTACACTTTATCCTGTTCTGGAAGTTCCTTAAATTCATATTGTAATGAGTTAAAACGGTTTGCCATTTTGACTGTATACTGCTCTCTGAGTAACGAATTCTTGCCAAGTTTGTGGAAGATCAAGGGGCAGTGTTTACTTTTGCGTCTCTTACGAGTACGTAAGCCGAGTTGTACTCTGGCCGACACTATTCTGTGATCTCAATCAACAGTTTAGAAAGTATTGCACGATTTAGCGTTGTGGACTGAGTTATCCCACTTCTTTCTGATAAGAATGAAATCAATCAGAGCCTTGGTGGAATCAGGGTACTGGAAGGTCCACATCTTACGGGAAGGTTTCCTGAAACAGGTGTTACAAAACATGAACCAGCTTGCCATCACCCAATACCTTCAAGCCAGGGAAGGCGCCACAGGGGAGGCAGAGGGAGCGGCCGCCCCTAAAATTGTCAAGACTCGGGAAATCATAGGGGTTGTTATGAATTTTTAGCCTTTTGACATTTTCGCTCCTATTGGTTTTCGCCCTCCCTTTGATTTTACTCTGGCGCTGCCCCTGATTCAAGATAGTAGAAGATGGAGAAGGGAACATCGTGGCATGTTGATATGGGCCAGATTATTTTCTGTATGACCAGCTTCTCAAAGAGCTTCGTCGTGAGGACTCCAGATAAGGTTGTCAAGAGCAACCTTTAAATGTCAATTGTATGCATTAAATTTGCATTTATGATGAAATTGGTCTATCAATTTCCGGTTTCCTACGCTTTCCTACGTGTCCGAGCGCAGACTCAGCAGTAGAGAGCTATTACATCATACCCAAACAATGGTAATTGACCAATCATAGTGCCTGATATCAGCTTGTCGATTTTGGTGATTATGCAACCAGAAAGGTGTTAGATCTTGCTGGATCCTCATCCATGCATTTCAATCTGCTTGATTAATTTTATATTTCATTCATATTATTCGCTTCATTCAAGTCGCCTTTGTTTGGCTATTCTAGTTCAAAAACTGAAAATTATGCATAACTTTATATCGAATTGTTCTGATATTCCTACACACAAGGTGATCTTCTGTATATAAATTCATATAATTCGGAAAATTCAGACCTTTACAGTTGAGATGCAAAAACAAGGCGAAGTATCGCAGATTAAAAACTAATAAGCCTCACGGCACAATAGGTCGTCACTTCGTTGTGTATTTGTTAGCCTTTCGTTCAACTGACGCTATGTGAGGTTGTGTGCGTTGAGCATACGTTATAGCAACGCATCAGATGGAGTGTGCGTGTTATGGACGAACGGTGGACGATTAAGAAACGAATACCCATCGTTCGGGACGTTCAAACAGCGAATACTCAACGTTTACATGGCGTACCGGTCAGCACGTTGCTGCACGCTCAAAATTTTGAACATGTCCAAAATAAAAAAAAAATCTGGCACCATCGCTCTTCAGCGAACCCCGACGACCTTCGGACGAACAGCTAACGAATAAAACGCATGTCAAACGTGTTACAAACGACTGACAACGTGCACGAACGTTCACACGAATTTTCGAACACGTTGGGCACACGTTGGCTTTAAACGCTATAGTGTGACAGGGCCTTTACATTGTGTGATGTGTTTAGTTTACCACGCATCTGGTATGTGCCGGTGACTCTGTTATTAACCGCATGGTGTGAGATGCGCACAATGGAATTTGACTACCGTGATGGAAATGTCCATGCATTGTAGTAGAGTCAGGTACTAATTGCTAATGTAAAACAAGTAATTTGAATCCCAGACTCCGGACAGAGCGGACTCTTTGTCTCGTCATGTCCTATGGTTATGTTACAGTTTTGTTGTAGCTTCAAGGGTGTTAAGGTAAGCTACAGTTCTCACGTCCAGGGGCGCAAATTCAGGGGGCACGGGGACATTCTCCCCACGATTTTGAAGGTGGCGGACATAATATCAAATATCCCCCACGACTTTGCAAGTTTGCATAAGTCTGAGTCTGTGATTGTGGTTTCGCTAGTTATTTGGCAGGTGAAAATTTTGTTGGCGGGCAAAAAAACGGTTTTGGCCGTCGTAGCGAGTTTTCGGCGGGTGGTGTAACCTGGAAACATTTTGGACCTGGAATTTACAGAAAAAGGAAAAAAAGGTGACTTTTCATGCATGTGACGTCCTCCTACATTTGCAAATGGATTTGCGCCCTGCTCACGTCTAACCCTATTCACATTACCATATCGAACCACAGAACTTATTCACTCGTATCCCGAATTTTATTTGGATAATAAACCCCGTCATGGGGATCCAATTATTAAATTTGCTGTGTGTTTTGATTTACGATTTTATAATTGAACTTTGCTGCTGTTAATTTTAGGTATGGGTGATTTCAAGTTCGGAGTTGAAATCTGGTGCTGGGGTTACATCGAAACTGGAATCAGGCCTGTTGTCGGGGTTGACC
Organism: Eucidaris tribuloides; assembly: GCA_001188425.1. NCBI lineage: Eukaryota > Metazoa > Echinodermata > Echinoidea > Cidaroida > Cidaridae > Eucidaris > Eucidaris tribuloides. Next base: position 6,006 of record JZLH01S0006181.1, on the reverse strand, counting down.
TCGAATGTTATGACGTACTTCCTGTGTTCCGTGTTGAAGCTGCTGTATATCGTCTGCTGAAGCGAGTACCGCGGTTACTGTTTGTGACTTACGTGTCTTTTTCCCCGTCGTCAACACCAATCACACTTACGGGAGCAGTACAAACTTCGCTAGGAAAGTGAAGAGACAGCGTGTGATACTTATCCAAGACGAAGACAAAAAAAGGCATTTCTTATTTTTTTTTCTAATTTAATAAATCTCTCACTTATTTGTTTAAGTTCAGCCATGAACATTTTGCGCAAGACAGCTTCGTTTCTTAAATATAAAAAAAAATAAAAATGATACGTCCCGCCTGTTGCTACCCTTTACATGGCTTCACACATATTTGAACATTAACTATGAGGAGGTACTGACAGCTATAAGGGTTAATATAGCATCTCTTGCACTATATTCCCCTCAGTTGTGTGGGTGACTTACCCCTAGGGATTCCTGACTTTAGGTTCGGCGTGGATGTTGGCATTGGTATCGTAATTGGCAGCGCTAACATGCGTGTGTGTGTTGGCTACCCAGGTCGAAATTCCCATAGAAATCAGTAGAGCTGAAACCAGTAGAATTTTATTGGTTTCTACTGGTCCAGTAGAGACCAATTCTGGTTTCAATATGGAAAGTGAAATGAAACCAGTAGAAACCAATAGGGCATTTGTACTGGAACCAGTAGCAGACCAGTAACAATTCTTATTGGAACCATTAGATATACCCGTTGGAACCAGTAGAAACCAGTAGAAGACCATTAGAAAACCAGTAGAAATCTACACTTGAATCGAACGGAGAAAAATGTGGGGTTTTTTTTTTTTGGCTTATTATTATAATTCAAACATGGGATCGATCTATACCACCCTACAGCCTAATGCAATACCTACTACACCTATTCCCTAGCCTAAGTTCCTAAACCTATACCACTACCTGCTATAACATACAACTTACTCAATTCCTATATATATCGACATTTTATCGATACAGAAAAAAGTGGTTACTTTATGTGAAAATGTTTAATCTCCTTTATTGTTGTATTTCCCTTAATTGCATTCATAAAATATGCCCATTTCATACAAATTACAGCTGCTAAAATTACTTATATTTACAATATTACTTAATCTCATGAAAAACAAGCCAAATAATGAGAGAAATATGATTTTAATCGTGTTAGCAATATGCTCATGAATATTCATGAGCCAACAAGTTACCGCGTTTTTACTCATAAACAACTGTACTGTACGTCTCTTACGGAGATTGTTCTATTATACTGCAGAGATTGTATACTGGGGAGTCAAAAAGAAGGGCTAATTTACATGGGTAGTATGATCTAATGATACAAATCTGAAATTTAATTATTAAAATATAATTTCCAGTTCAAACCATTAGATCCTACTGGTTTCTACTGGTTTGACTTAAAATTTTTACGCCCATGATCAAATCATTAGATCCTACTGGTTCTGATTAATTCTACTGACCTAAAAATAATAAGACTCTGTTGATGAATTGTAAAGGTTTCCACTGGTGTGACATAATATTGTTTACACCCTTCAACCAGTATATCCCTAATGATTTCAACTGGTTTTGAAAACCATTAAACTCTACTGGTTTTTACTGGTTTGACTTGCACAACATCCTACTGGTTTCTATTGGTTTCTACTGGTCATCAAACCATCATCCTCTACTGGATTATAAAGGTTTCTACTGGTTTGACTTGATATTATTTCCTCGTCATTTGTGCAAAACATCTAGATCCTACTGGTTTTTTATTGCGTTTCTTTCTGCGTCTTTAAACCATTAGAACTTAATGGTTTCTAATGGTTTCTAATGGTCTTACTTCACAGTTCCTCCTCAAACCAGTAGACTCTACTGGTTTCCTGAAAACCAGTAGAAACCAGTAAAACGTCTCTACTGGTTTCTACTGGTTTCTATGGGATTTTCGACCTGGGTATGGACAAAGCGCCACTGTGAGATGAAAACCGCTAACTTTTCCCCTAACTTTTCCCCTTGAAAAAATGATAATTACATTTATATTAAACTTCCATGTATATATGTCAATATTTTGGAGGTCCCCTGTAGTTCATTCGCATGTATGTGGATGGATAATAAACTCATCAAAAAAGTTTGGAAATCTGAGTTTGAACGGTTATATCTTCCGTTTCGTAGTAATAATCAATGCAACCCTTGTATCATGGGAAAGATTATTTAATTTCCTTTAAAAAGATAACCTACTTGTTATGATTATGCCCTCAGGGAAAGGGTAGTATTTTAAAATGTGGTGTAAAGTGCAAATTGAAAAGCTGCAAAATGACCAAAGTTCGGTAAGTCACCCAACTTTTGTCGTTGTTTAAGAGTGAGTTTTCCAATGTCTCTTATAGTTGTTATGCACTCTAATGCGAATATTGGCATGAATTAAAACAAACACCTGCACAAGTAGGCAAACAACAAAAACAACAACAACAACAACAACAACAACAACAAGGGAAAGAAACAAATAAACATGTATGGGCATTTAGAAACTGGACTTAAAGCATTTAATCTCACAGACCTTTCACTACGTTAACTCAACAAAGTAATAAAAAGAGTGACAGGGGCTTAATTTGCATAGATTTTCATGTTTATCTTCACATGGATCTGCAATTTCATCAATGTTCACTGTTATTAATGACATGATCAGAGTTCAGTATCGGGTGGAAGACCCACGTGCCTGCACCACCGCCTGGCACCGCTTTCTCATGCTGTCGATGAGCTTTGTGATTCGTTGCTGTGGGATAACACAGACCTGCCAATGTCGTTGCATTTGTGACTCTCTATTGTTCACTCCGGCCGAGTTGATCCCACAAATGTTCAATGGGGTTGAGGTCTGGGTTGCAGACCAGTCCATTCTCGTTATACCCTCTCTCTGAGAAAATCCATGCAAATCAAGCTCCTGCCTACTTTTTTTTTATTAATTTGTAATGTTAATGTGGTTAAAGGTCTGTGAGATTAAATGCCTTTTGTCCATTTTTTAAAGGCCCATACATGTTTTGTTTTGTTTTTTTGGTTACTTTTCGTTGTTGTTGTTTGCTTACTTGGGCAGGTGTTTGTTTCAATCCATGTCAATGTTCACATTAGGTGAGGTTCACTTCTAGTCCCCGTCATCCGAAATGATGACAAAGACAATAATAATAATAATAATAATAATAATAATAATAATAATAATAATAATAATAATAATAATAATAATAATAATAATAATAACCAAAGAGACCTTTTGAAAACTCACTCATCCACAATAACAAAATTGGGCGACTTACCGAACTTTGGTCATTTTGCAGCTTTTAAATTAACACTTCACACCACATTTTAAGATATTGCCCTTTTCCTGATGGCATAATCATAACAAGTAGGGTATCATTTTAGAGAAAATAAATAATCTTTTCGATGATATCAAGCTTGCATTGATTATTACTACGAAACGGGAGATATAGCCGATCAAATTCAGATTTCCAAACTTTTTTTGAGGAGTTTATATATAATTATATTATTAGTAACGATTTTCAGATGAAAACAATATTTCTTGCAGGCAGTAATGATTTGTGTTCTTTTTTAACATTAATTTTGTCCATTTTTTTCGGCCATCGGCGTAACTTTCAGCCAGCGCCATGAACTTAGCGTGACGTCACTTGGTATTTATTGGAGCTCGGTTTGGCGGACGATGTTGCTTCCTCAACACCAACACAAACGCCGAACTTGCAATCGCCCACATGTCGCGTTAAGGGAATCGAGCATTGTTGCTGCCCTCATGATTTTGACCTGATGTAGCGACTAGTGATGTCGATTCGTCATCGCATTTCAACTTTTCATTTCAGTTACATCTATACGGACACGCACTGGCATACCTGGCGTACGTTGTTAGGAGAGGCATTTTTTTTTTGCCAACAGTCTGCTTTCAGACCCCAACAGTGGCGCAATCCCAGAAAAAACTAGTAAGTGAAGTGGGGGGGGGGGGGGTATGTGCAGCGATCTGCTGCCAGTCCCCCAAAGTCTCGCAAGTCCAGATAAATGTTATGGACGGGGGGGGGGATAATTGCAACAGTCTGCTGATAGATCCCAACAGTTCCGCATGTCCAGAAAAAGCCGACAACCTGGGGGGCGGGGGCAAACAGTTCAAATTCACATTTATTTCATTCATCATCATAAAAAACATTTTACAAAATGATACATAAATTCATGTTATATTAATCATGTTAGAAAATGAATAAACGTTTAAAAAGAATGAGGGGTCATCTAGAAAGAGCGAAAAGGCCTTATTAATGCTGACCCCTAGAATATACAAATCAATAGTTAAATTAAATATATAAACATAGGTCCGTAAAACAAGATCTGGACACAAAAACGTACATAAACATGCACAACTACAAACATACCTATAAAAATACTTGAATTATATTAGGGCAAGTACCCCCCCCTACCCCTGACGTATGTGAAGCCTGAAAAGACCATTCAATTAAAGTGTACAAGTCAAGTAATAATAGTTTATACCTTTTTTTGAACGTGTTGAGACTTGGGCTATCCTCAATACTAGCAACAAGTGAATTCCAAATTAAAGGACCTTTATAGAACAAGGAATTTTTGGAAACCATTGTTTTTATTTGGGGAATGTGGTAATTAGAGGAGGGTCGTGTATTGTATTGTATTTATGAACATCAAAATTAGAAATAAATTTATAATCAATATGACGTGGTATCAGATTCTTCGCGAAAAGGAACATGAAAACAGCAATATTGTACGTATTCAAATCAAATGTAATTTTAAGCTTGGAAAAAATTGGTCTGTTGTGGGCAGTAAAATGGGAGTTGGAAATAATTCTGACAGCCTTCTTTTGTAAAAGAAAGAATCTATTTAATTGATAATCAACTGAATTGGCCCAATCAATATTACAGAATTAATTGAGATGAGGAAGTATAATTGCACTGTATAATAATTTAAAAATACTTGGTGGGAAAGAACGAAGTTTTTCAAAATCCTATGCCTTTTGAAAACTTGAAACACAACACGTGGATATTCATCTCATTAAACATTTTGTGATGAGTTTCGCCAGGCTGTCGATTTTACAAGTGACATTACACATGATTTCTCCAAATTACTATTTCTGTTAAGAAGAAAATAAAATACAACCTGGTAATAACAAAATACATATATTCTACTTGTTATCTGTTGTTTGGGTAAAAAACGTAGGTCATCGATTGGTTGGTTCTTATTTAAAAGAAAAACAAACAAACACACACACAATACCCGCATCAACAGCGTAGATGATAGATAAATGGTTTATTGAAATAAAAAATCTCTCGCGGCTTTCGCCGAATTGCAGATTTCTCACAAAAATAACAAAACGTACATAATAGTAAAACTTACACTACACAAATTCTTATATAAAACTTCCATACATATTATATAAAAAAGATTCGGCATAACTTTACTCTCAAATTATCATATAAAACACATTAAAACATATACATGTATATATATACTTCAAGTCATACATGCACATTGTATTCGTATTAATTTTGTTATGTTTAAATTGTTTCAAATATTACTATGACGTACTATTGACAATAAATTCCATGAGACAATAAGGTAATTCTAAATCGGCATAAAGTAGATCAACAAGGTTGCAAATGAGAGGAATTAGTTCCACTGAGATATTTAGCATTCTTGCCATTTTCGAACAGATAGAAAAATTGTGTATTGAAAGAAAACAAGAATTATTGCATATCATGACATGGTACTTAAAGGATATTGTGGCAGAAAAAAACCCTGTGGTAAACAAAAAAAATAGCTATTTACAATAATTATAGACAAGTTAGTACAGTTACGCATATATCATCGGTCATAGAGACATGTGAAAAAGTTAGGTAGCGCCTAAAGTGGGCGATTTAGTATAAAACTGAATGTATTAAGTTATTTTTCTTTACCAGCCCGAGCTTTAAAAAAAAGGGGATAGACCGATTA
>JZLH01S0006176.1:15855-25974 GCA_001188425.1 Eucidaris tribuloides | reverse complement strand
CCCCAGCCTACGCCCTTGGTCACTCACACATACTTAGATACATTTTCAGAAATAAACTCTCCCGAATTGTAGTGTTGAGATAGATTCCTTTAACTCGCACTTTGATTAGAAAGTTTTATCTTCTTATTCGTATATACAAAGGCTTCCTATGCAAGGATTGTTAATTTGCAAACTTTAGTTTGTCATCTACAGATCATGGAATATGTGTAGCTATCCTGTAGACGTTGACTTGTTCAATAACTTTTTAACTATTTATTATTTACTTATGCCTAATCAACACACGAGGCAAGGCTCATTTTTGTCCCCATTTGCTACGTATACGTATTATTAAATTGACTAAATGATTGTGGAGTTTCTTTATGTAGAATAGAAGGAAACAAAACATATTTTGCTCATCCATTCTGCCATTCTTCATTGTAATAGTTGTATTGTTTTGTAACATATTTATTGCATCAAATTTAAACAAAACTCATTGAGTGGATCCTACTAGAAGCTTTTTGGTGAATGCAATGCCTCATTAAAGACCAGACGGTTTCCTTTTATATTCACAGAAAAATATAAAAGCACGTATATGGAGTTACCTACTCCAGTGGCACAGATAAAGTACAAGAAGAACCAGAAGGCCATGGAATTTATCGAATTGAAATGCCTTATTGACCCAATTTCATTATATTCATAGAAAAATGGAGGAGTTTCTTTCGGCGTTAACTTTTCTCTCTCATACTGAGATGTTACATGTTAAATTCTTTCTTTCTTTCTTTCTTTTCTTTCTTTGGATTTTCTTTTAATACGAGTGTAGGCCTTTTAATTTAAATAAGGCTGGCTGCTGTTCAAGGGGCCCTGCCTCACTACGTATAATATACAGGCCTACAGATAAATACATCTTGATCAATAAAACTATACACCTTTGAACACACTTAACAAAAAAAAAAAAAACAGAACACACTTCAACCAAGCTCCACCCCTCTTAGTCCTTTGTCCCTCCTCCTTGCTTCTAGATCCTTCCCCTCTCCTCTCCTTCCTTCCCTCCCTCCTTCCTTCCTCTCCTTCTCTTCTCTTTCTCCCTACCCCCTCTATGCAGCTCCCGTGCATGAACGCGGTGGTAGGGTTGTAATCGGTGATTTGCTCAAATAGGAATAATTACGTTCTTCGGGGAAAGGGGGGGGGTTGTTGACCTTATGTATTGATTCCCAGGTAATCGTAGGCCTACGAACAAGCGGTAGTTGGATACTTTGATTGTATGAGCGGCAGGGCGTGTAGTTACGCTCGAATGAAGCCACAATATGCAAAATAGACCATATGATACGAGATATATAAAATAAAGATTCATTTTGTAAGCACAATTTCATGTAACAGCCGGATTGAACTCATTCAAAAAGTAAAGCGAGCTACTTCTGTGCAGATACAATAACGATACTAGAACGATAAACGAGTGCATCGTTTGCGAATCAAAGTTAACATACGCAGCAAAGGTTATTCCTGTGCTCTTTCCGAAAATGAACCCAGCAACAGGTAAGAAATGAAATCAACATTGTTGTTTTATTTTAACGATGTATATCTTCACAGCTACTGCTTGCTCAAGTTGAACCAACAGTTGAAAACAGTTCCCGGGAGACAGTTGCAAATTGTTGAACTGATATCAGTTGAAAACCAATTAAACAAGTTTTCAACTGGTTTCTTAACTGTGGTTTTAATGTGGGGGATTTTTGAAAGCAACAGACTAACAAAAGTAAACCATAGTAATAAAAAAAACCGTGAGCTACATAATCCCCCATGCTCTAAATGTCTTTGTTAAGGTCTAAAAATAAAACCCAGAAAAAAATGTATTTAAAAATAATGATTCACTGCTTTAAAAAAGTGAAAATCTACAAGCACTCAAGTTGACCTGATTAACCTGCCCATTTTTTCCCATAGACTTACTGTGTGTAGATGTAGGCTATTTTATCTTCCACCGGATTGGAAATTGTTTATTCATACATACATTGCCTGTGGCAGCATAACTTTCCAAACTTTTGTATTCTTGAATGTAAATTTGTCCATTTAAATATTACTATGTATCTCAGATATCAAATTTTGACAATTTTAAACTGAAGCTTGTTAGCCTATTACTTTAAATAATAACCAGTTTCCAGCTGGTACAAGTGTTAGATACCATTTGGCAACTACATGCAGTACCAATATTACATCAGTGTGGCAACAAGTACCACTTGGCAACAACATCTAGTTCGTTACCCCATAATTTCCGTACGAAATCGTAAGTATAGCCAGTTGTTTCTTCAGTGCACTACCAGATTCAAGGTTTAGCAAGCAAAATGGCCATCAAATCTACTCGTCTTAAAAATTGTCCGTTGCACCCCTACTACATGTTACTATGAATTATATTCATTGGTAATTAATTTTGTTTCATAGCAACTTTCAGTCAATATTATTATGTTGTTACGTTCATTGTTCGAACTGTGTTTGTTTTATAAATGACCTGTTTTTCTCCCCATCTCTGATAGCCAACACCCCATTGGTGTTTCTGTGTAATTTCCTGACTGAAATTATGGAAAAGAGCCACATAAACGGCTGTTCAGACAGGATGAAATTACTGATCAATCAGTCGCTCCAATTAGCAACCGGACTCCGCGAATATCCGTCGGATATGAGCAGTGAACTCAGTTCTTACGCAAAGGTGAAAATATAAGGCCTGCTAAACCCATGCCTATTGATTGATTGATTGATTGATTGATTGATTGATTTATCATTGTACTTGGTGTTATTGAATCAACTAATTTAGATTCCGGGGAGTTATATTTAATTTCCAAAAAATAATAGCATTATGTCCTTACATAGTCAAATTTAAAGTCAACAGGTATTAAGGAAATTCGTAATTACAATTTGTGCATCTATAAAACATAGGTCATTTGCACGAGCCTTGTGTGAACAGACTTTTGGAATACTGGATAGCTCAACGTAAAAGCTTTATGTTATATTGTGCACAAAATTTTAATTAGGAAAGGGACAGGTAATGACTTCTTCTCCACAGAAAGTCGCAAAAGCAATTAATGCAGTCAGAATGGTTGGTTGCAGATGCCTTACTGAGAGAACTCTCCACTTTTCAAAGATCAATGATATTGTGGGATCAGTTGTTCCATTTACTTACGTATTGGCCAGATTACAATAAAGACTGTAAATTTGTCAAAAATATTTAATACTTGATCTTCACGTAGAATTATATTGAATACATATAATTATATTACTTCATTCTTGAAAGTATCACTTTATGATATTAATTAGTAAGATATAAATGAGGGTGCCAAATAAAATTGTCAGAGGTAAACATGTCAGATTTGAAAATGTTAGTGGAAAAATGCAGGCGCTGTTCTACGGGGGGGGGGGCTTTGGGGGGCTTAATCCCCCCAAAAATTTGCCCAAGCCCCCCAAAAAATTTTCGAAGGGTAAAACAATTCTGAGCAACCTTTTCGGCGACTGAGTAAAAAAAAAATCGACCTCGAATTTGGAATGGAAAATTTTTCGTTCCAACCCCCCCCCCCCGCCGCTGAGCGACTTTTCGGCGGCTGGGATGACCGAGAAAAAACTTGGACCTAGGATTTGGCCGCGAATGCCGGAAGCCCCCAGTAGCCCCCCTAAATTTTTCGGTCTAGAACCGCGCCTGGAAAAATGTCAGAGGTAATGATATCAGGAGTAAAAATATCAGAGGTAAGATTTCAGATATAAAAATATCAGGGGTAAAATATCAGAGGTAAAAATATCGGAGGTAAAAATGTCAGGAATAAAAGTGTCAGATAAAAATATCAGACGTAAAAATATCAGAGGTAAAATATCAGCGGTAAACTTTTCAGAGGTAAAAATGTCAGAGGCAAAAATGTCAGGGGTAAAAATATCAGAGGTAGAAATATCAGAATTTAAAATGTCACATATTTACCTGTGAAAATTTTACCCCCAAAATTTTTGACCCCGAGATTTTTACTTTTACAATTTTTATGTCTGACATCTTTACCGTTGACAGTAAATGTTTTACCGCTGACAGTTATACACCTGACATTTTTACCACTGACATTTTTACCTCTGACGTTTTTACCACTGACATTTTTGCCTCTGACATTTTTACTCCTGACATTTCCGCCCCTGACATTATTCCCTATGACATTTTTACCTCTGACAGTTTACCTCTGGTATTTTTACCCCTAATATTTTTACCACAGATTTTGACAACTGTCAGTTTTACCAAACATATTCTGCCCCTGACATTTTTACCTCTGACACGTTAATCTCTGACATTTCTACCTTAATATTTTTACTTCTGACATTCTTACCACTGAGATTTTTTTACTTCTGACATTTTTATCTCTGACACTTTTACACTGAGACAAATATGAGGAACTTAATGGAGCAAGGCTTTTAATCTGCAAACCCTGTAGTATAAATCTAAAATTGAAAAGGACAACCAAAACAGTTTAAGGCGATAACACAACACAATAATAATGAAGTATGAAGCATATAATGAACGAAGGACATAATAGAACGATAACAAAAGATTAATTTACAGGAGAAGAGACACGGTGGAACAAGGAGAAAAGAAAGGAAAGGAAAGTATAAAGAGAAACAAAAAGCCGAACTACAAACGTGATGTTTAAAACTTAATTTCAAAAGACATATTTTCAGCTGTATCCATCTGCTGAGAAGTAGATTCAATAAGAATTCTTACTGGGTTGACAGTTGAATTGTTACTCTATCGCCCAGTATTTCTTATAATCTCTATTTGCATCCTTTATTAATAGTTGCTCTTGGAAAAGACGGGTGAATTGAATTTCGAAACACTTCATAACGAAGGCAAAACAGGAGATGAAAAATTCTACAAGGAAATGTCATCGGATGCTCTACAAGGTATGGGGAGAACATCTCTTAAACAGTTAAATGTTGCTGGTTGGCCCATTATGACATTCAGGGACGGATCTCCCTGAAATCAAGAGGGAGGGTTTGGTGGATAAGTTTTGTTTGGGTGGCTATCGGCCCTTCAATTGTGTAATCGATCCGTCACCTGAGCTCACATGCGTCTGTGGTCGGGCGTTTCTTCTTGCGGTATCAGTCAAGTCCCATCATGGAACGGGGTGGTATTGGGAGGCATACAAAAGAAACAAATCGCGGGTCATTGTACCCCCCTCTTTCCAGGCATGGCAGGGCGGGGAGATAAATCTCCTTTCAGTTTCGATTGCCTTACAGCAAAAGGATAGTTATTTTGATTTTGACCCATCGCCCCCAAAGGAAAAAAGACGATTCATCAATAAAGGTTTTAGAAAGTAGGTAATTATTTTGTTTCTTTGTATTAGGCATTTTTCTTAAAATGTTGGTGAGAATGACTGGTGCTCGACGTGTTCTGGAGATCGGAACCTTCACTGGATTTGCAGCTCTCAATATGGCGGAGGCGTTGCCTAGCGACGGCCATTTGATTACGATGGACCTGATGCCATTTTTTGCCAAGTATAGCAGAGACTTCTTCGACAAGACCCCTCAAAAGGATAAAATCGAAAGTTCAAACCGGTGAGTAAATGTTATACTGCTTCCCTTCCTGCTCGTGGCATAATGAGTGAACTACTTTTGGGGGCAGAAAATCGTAAGGCCAAGGATTAACTCCATAATTGTAGAAAAAAACCCCTTCAGTGTATTTACTCTCACCGCATCGCACATACAGTGTGTCTCGAAAAAATGGTCCAGTCGGGAGAAAATTATTTAAGGTATGTAATTTTCTCAAAAGGTTTGTGTATTTGATATCATATTAAAGCAATTTTCTTTCTGATACATTTAATTAAATGTAATTTCAAAATTAAAAGTTATAACTTTTGTGCCGTCAGACTAAATCGCGTTTGTCCCTGTGTGTTGGTGATAATGATAAATGAATTGGTGGTACTCTTACTCATAGAACACATAAAAACTAAATTACAAAAAGCAATAATAAAACAAATAACGGATGCATTTTGTCTTTCAATATGTTCATAAATGATTATGAATTAAATAAAAACCAAAATACCAGTAATCCTTTCTCGGCATTGAAATAATATGGCACATTTTCATGCATAACAATAATTCTTTGACTTGGACTTCACTCACACCACATTATGGCAAGAAACTTATTGCAGAAAAAGTCAAACAATGTAAACCCAATAAATCAGAAAGGTTCAATCTGAAAAATCTGTTCGTTCAGATAAATTGAACGATTACACAATGCTTTTTCTATCTCAGTGGGTTTCTTTGTCAAAGGACACTGAAAACAATGTACATAACCTGCATGCTATATATAGGATATAGCGTATACTGGGACAAACCCGATTTTTGCGAGCTTGCAGAAAAGTCAATATATCTCAGGATGGACCCAACCAAATGCAATGAATTGTATTGTAATGTATGGCATATCAGCTTTATGACAATACCCCACATAACTCGGTTGTTTATGATTTTAATATAATAAGAAAAAAAAATTCACTTAGACCTCTTTTTGTTGAGAATGTAGAGGTGGTTGACGCATTTAATCTCATCTGCCTAAAAATGCATCTGTTTCATGACGGACTCTGCCATGCAGAAAACAGAAGTTCAATACATTTGCTACAAAGTAGTTGTTATGTTATTCCGTTGGGGGAAGACGGTGCATTTTTCAAATTTAAAATGATAATAGAAACACGCTTAGGAAGTTTAATCTATTGAAGTCAGCAGCATTTCCTTCCAAGGAAGCCATGGTCCACCTCTCTGTTAAAAGGAAAAGAAAATTAAATGTGTAAAGGTGGAAGCTTGGTGTTTAGACCTTATGTTCTAAAGATGATACCCGAAGGCCTACATATTAATATCACTATATATTTCTTTTGCATAATTCCAAAAAATAAAACACTTTATTTTGCGTCTCCCCTCCACTTTGAAAAATACTGACTGCTCCCCGGCGCTGGTTGACCTTATGAAAGCATGGATGTCTGTGGACAGGAAGAAGCGACTACAACGATAACAACATACACTTCTAATGCTGGTACATTTTCTTTTCACGATCTACTGTTGGCAGGTAAAGCTCTTTCTCTACTAGACGAACTTGCAAAGAAAGGGGCACAGTTTGATTTTATTTACATCGATGCGGATAAAGAGTCCTACAAAGACTACCTCAAGGTAAATGTTTAAATAATACCCGATGTATAACGTTGTGGTCTACAACAGGAAACATGGTACTTTCACATTCAGTTACATTTTTGTTTATACTCACAAGATTGGCCATAAAGACTACAATATGTATTAATATCAAGCGCCTCTGGCTAATGATGTCGTTTGTCTTTGGCTGTGTGATTTAACGATCAAAATAAATCATATACGACCTCGAGGGGTTATAAAGAAATTTTCTCTTATATAATAAGATAAACAATAATCAAAATAAAACCTACTACACTTCCCTTTAATAACAGCATGTAATCCGATTATTTTCGTCGTGGTTATAACTTCGGGTAAAGTGATGTCCCCAAATATCGTTTGCGAAAGTTGTTTCTCCAGTATGTAAAAATACCTATTATAATACAATTATAAATAATCAAACTTTACTTGTTGTGCTTTGATTCGATCATGGCCTACCCGATTTTAATGTAATTTGGATCAAGTCTATGAAGTATGAGGTACCGATGAACTGATAAGAGTTCAAAGGTTATAATTCAAAGGACACAAGAGCTTATACATGTCTGACTTAGTCCAGCTACCAAGGTAACTTGCATTGTACCTGCATGCATATGTAAGTCTTTCCAATGTTTATCAACTTGGGTGATAGTGCGGACGTATATTCATCGACTGCATGCAGTTTCCCTAGTTTCATATCTGACAGGGGCGTTGAGCCATGTTTCGGATTGGGGGGCAAAAGTGAAAAACAAAACAAAACAGTGTCTACAATTGTAATGTAGAATTTTGCGAAGAATTTTTTAGAAGCGCGCCGAAAAATTGGCAATTTTGTATATGTAATCGTATTATCGTATTTTTATGTCATTTTTAATGGTTTTATAGTGCTTTCCAATTCTTTTTAAAAGATATATTTGCATGGCATATTATGAATTTTTCAAATTGTCAAAATTATTGGGGGGGGGGAAAGGCAAATCGATATGTTTTTCCCCCAAATATTTTCATGGGGGGGGGGGGTAATCACCCCCCTGCCTCCACAGGATCGACGCCTCTGATATCTGATGACGTATTCGTTGAATAAGGGCGCTTGTTTATCTGCCATTTTGTTTCAGACTATGTTGGATAAGGATATATTAGCACCCAAAGGCACTATTGCGCTTGATAACACCATGTACAAAGGGGCTACCTTCATGGACGACTTTCCAGATGAGCGAGTCGCGAGTACTTACGGGCCAATTCGAGACTTCAACGAAATGTTGAAAAATGAATCGCGTGTCGACCAGGTGAGTCTACCCTTGTTTGGAAAAACATACACGTATAGGCCTGTATTTTCATCAATGTATCAAAATTCAATCAGCGACACCAAAGAAATATGTTTAAAAAATATTATAACCGGTATATCACCTCAAGCTCCTGCATAATATGAGGAAAATGAAACTAAAACATGATCTGCGGTCAAATCAATGAAAAAAATGCAGACACCCAAATAATGTTTGCCTGAGTTACGCATAGAAAGGGAAAATACAGTATAGTATGTCTCAATTATGTTCAACCAAGTTTGCAAGCAGATTTCATAATCAAAGTAATCGTTATACATTATTAATGTGTAGATTCAGTTTATTGATAAACAGATAAGTGATTGTTTCAGACCTAAAATTGTGTTATTTCTTGATATCATGTATCCTATTATTTTTCATAATTATTGGATATGTTTATATTGTTGTTATTTGTAGCAGAAAGAATGATCGTGAATTTAACTTAGCAGGTGATACTTAATAATGTCATTATAGCTGTTAAACAAAATACCCAGTCAAAATGATTTTCACTTTATTGGGTACAATTACATACAATAAGGTACCAATAAAAACATACGATTGTCTTTCAATTAATTTCAATAAGCAATATTATATTATAACCAAATTTACCAGTGCGATATTATTCTGTTAATTTTTTTAGTTATTACACTTACATTATCATCTTGGCCTAAACCGCACAATATTATTCTAATGCATGTATTACTCTCCGTATTTTGTCCATAGGTTGTAATACCTCTCAGAGACGGTGTTACTATTGTCCGCAAAGTTGGCGAATAATTGCGGATCGTGTGCCTTCAGCTTCACTGCGAATTTCCTCCAAACGCTCTTTGAAACTTAGTCAAAGACACGAGAAGTATTCGTTTATCTCTGTTGGTATATTACGTTCTAAATCAAATAATAAGTAATAATTATTTAACACGATAATTGTGTAGACAAGACGTAGGCCTACACTTCCAAAAAATGAACCAAACTATTATCTTGTGGTTTACTGCGATTGGCAAAATTAAAGCCCATGTACATATATAGTTTCAGTCGAAAATATAACATTTCCATCAATCTTTCACAAAATATTCTGTCACACCAGACATCAGAAAACAACTTCAAACATGCTTAAAATTGTTTTACGTGATAAATAAATATTGACTTTTTTTTAGTGCGTGTGATTTTCAGGGCATTATAAGATAGGTGTATCTAAAAACACAATTATATTTTTTTTTCACAATTTACCAAAAATAATTGGGCATTAAATCAAGTAAATGATTACAACATGAATTGCAGTGTACATGAGATTTATAAAAGAATCAAAAATCCATACGGCCACAAACCCGAGAGTGAGATTCATTGAAATTCACTGAAACATTTACACAAATTTAATTGTAAAAATCCTTACATGTAGTAATTACACGTTCACATTTTCTTGCTTTTGCAAGATCAAAGGGAAAATTTTAGGAATTATTTTATATATGTTATTTAAATGAAGTGAACTTGTTTCCGGAAACCACACATGATATTTTAGGTGGTATATTTTGTCTTGAGTAACACAGGGAAGAAAAGGGACTTTCATGAAAATGCAAAAAAACACCTTCATATAATTATTAAGAAATCATTTATCAAAACTTTATTTGCACACTTTATTAATAAAGTAATCTGACTTTCTTCAAATAAC